>ML431168.1:16242-64263 GCA_005239525.1 Nicotiana knightiana
CATGTGGATATAGGAGTCTCTTACACGGTTAGGGTTTATCCCAACCATATAAATAGACCCAAGAACACATCTTGGAGGGGGGAGACGAATTTGGGAGCAAAATACACACACAAGATCATTGAAGGAGCAAGGATTATCAGTTTTCTTCATTTTTATTCAAGTATTTTCAGTTCATGCACACTTATGCAATTGTTTGATCATAGCATGAGTGGCTAAACACCCATTGTTCTGGGGTTGTGGTTTAGCCATGGATATTGCTATTCGACATTAATTTAACCTTGAATATAGTTTACTCAATATCTGGTTGTTTCTTCAATTCTGTGTTTAATTGCTTAATTGTTTGGCCAGCAGTTAGGTTTTATATACTATCTATGTTATGCTTGGGAAAGCCGTATATAGATTAGAGGAGAATTGAAGAGAGCATGATCTTAACCCTTCAGGGGAGCGGATTTGTGGTTAGGATAGGAATATACCTAGTCACCATGCTTAATTAAACATTGTAATCTTAATGCGTTCTAATAGATTAATTTCATAGGAATATAGGCGTTAATCTATTGAGAATAGGCGAGTAGTGCTTCGGGAGAAGGCTATGAGAGCGTTTATCGATTAATTAGCAACCATGAGTAAATTATATGAAAGGGAGAGTTAATTAGAATGCAATACGAGTGGTGAATAGATCACAACCCTGGAATATTTGTCTCTACTGAATACATCACAATAGTTCTTGTCACTTGATAATTAGTTATTTCATAGAATTTTAGTATAAAATATTACATCATTGATTTTATATTGGCTTGGTTAAATAACGATTAGAGTGATTTAGCAAGTAGTTTACACAAGTCTCTGTGGGTACGATATCTGGACTTAAAATCCTATATTACTTGTCGACCACGTACACTTGCGTGTGCATTGGGAAATCAACCAACAAAGGGCAACATCTAGTGTAATTTATGTTGGCTTGTCTAACCCCATCGTTGGGCGCCATCACGACCCGTGTGGGAAATTGGGTCGTGACATTATTATACAAATAATTATTAATTGCATCTCAAATAAATTTTATGGGGATTTATCATTTAATTTTTATCATCTACATCCATATTAAGCTTTAAATATTATTATATATTTATTATAATTGTATTTTGCATAGGCTAAAATTGCATATTTTGCAATAATAGCCCACATATATGCATAATTATGTTATTTATACAACAAAATGACTTTTTATATTTTTATATTTTTATGTTTTTAACCAATTATTTTAAATCAATTTCATACACAAGTGATATTTTTTTATTTATTGATTAATTTTATAAATTATTTACTGATTTAATTTGGTATTTAAAATCTAGCCCTTTTCTTAATTAATTTCGGACCTATAAACTACCCATTACCCCTGCCCAGTGCCCAATACCCAAATACCCATTAACCCAATCCATGTACCCGTCCAAATTACCCGACCCAACATCTTTAAATCAGGACCGTTGATCTCCCAAAATCAACGATCCACAATCACCCCACCCCTTTAAACTAACTGACGCGTCTAAACCCTAATCACTTCCACCCACCCGCCGTCTCTATTCACTCTCTCATATTCCTCCCCCCTCTCTTCTGAAACCCTAGCGTTGCAATCCCCATTTCCCCTTTGACTCCAACTCAGAAATGGAATCAACCTATGATTTCTTACCTTATTTGGTCTTATATCCTTATTGGCTACCCGATTTTGGTATTTCCTAAAGGCTTGCCAAAAATGGCAAGCAGATTTTGAGAGATTCGAACCAAATCTGGTTCAAAATCCTTAACCTGCTACTATTTCCGGCTATGTACATCAGCCTTTGTGTGTAAGTACGAATATTTTTTCGTATCTCTCAACAGTTCATACCTAACTTAAAGTAAGGGTTTTTAGATCTTTGATTCGAACCAAAAATTGGTTCAAACCTTATTTTTAAATGTTATTCTGCATGAATCTGTTTATTTTTCGTTAAATCTTTTACTTACCTTAATTAGGGTTTTAAACCTTCTTTAATCGAGCCAGATTTGGTTCAATCCTATGTTCTTTTGAATAAACTAATGTCCATGTTCATTGTATACCGTATGTGATTATTGTGTCATTTTCTCCGCTAATTTTATGGCTTACCCAAATTAGGGTTTAAGATATGCTTTAATTGAACTAAATCTGTTCGATTCTGGTCTTCCTTTTGAATATTCTTCTATCTAAATTATGTACATTATTTTACTATCGATTTTTGGTTTACTGAAATTTAAGGTTTGAAATCTTTTACTGATTTTCCGATACTTTGTCATTTCTCATATGTGAATGATATTTTCCTTATTTACATTCAATCTACCATGTTTCCATTATTTTCTTACCTTATTTGCCTTGAGACTGCCTGATAATTGATATTTTCCTTATTTTGAGTGTTACTCGTCTGATTACACATTATTATGTCTTGTTAATTGACTGAACTTTGCTTAAATTGATTCTGTGTTTAATTACTTTCCTTGTCTATGTATATTTTGATTTCTTCCCTTATTTGTTTGCCTAATTGAATATTATTTAAACTCTTTCCCCTCTCCCCTTTAGGACGGACTCTAACCCTCATACTCTCACTAAAAACTTAGCTGTTTTACTCTGATTTTGTGCTCATTGCTTCTGGTCTTGGCCGGCTGAAATCCAAGGCCAAGTGATTCTGGATTTAATTGTTGTGGTATATTTATTTTCTTTCCTGCTTAATCAGTAAGCCCTAGTCCCTTGTAATTTCATTCTCCATGCTTTCATAATATGTGTTGCTCTACCAACGTGTTTAAATTCCAAGTATGATTCAGCCCTTATGCTTCTATGACTTTGTCTAATCCTATAGTTAGTATTATTAATTTAAGATTAGTTATTTTTGAATAATATGAATCCTCCTACAAGCTAGTTTAATGGTTAACTTGTCTCATGCACTGTTTTCTAATCCTGGACCTGTTCTGAACTTTGCATTCTTAGGATACTACAACATGTAATTAGTTAATTTGTCTAAATTTTACATATTTGTTACTTAGTTCTTGCGCCCTGTCAATTTCTTTACTAACAATTCTGGTATCCCTCTGAATTCATGTGATGATTTGACTGTTTTGCCTAAGTTTCTTCTGCGATTAAACATTGGTTGTCCAAAATGTCAGCATGCTCATTTATTATAATTAAGTCTCTTTTTTGGAATAACCTATTTGATACTATGTAATTTGCAAACCTTGCTTGTTATCTGAATACAATTTTTTGTTCTAAACTTTGTTTCTTCTGAAATCCAAATTGTTTTAAAATTTGTCCTTACTTCATTTTGCTATCACTATTTTAAAACATCCACTCTTAGTCCCTTAGGTTTATCCTCAACCACCCCAGTGTGAGCACTGCTCAGGGTCCATGTGAGACTTCTGTGAACTCTGACACACTGTGTGTCACGACACAAAATCCTAACTCAGGTCGTGAGGGCGTCGAACAGTGGGGTCGGGCAAGCCAACAATCATTTTACTAAGGGTTCTTTCTTGTTTGATCAAACATTTCTACATATACCAAGTTTTTAAAGCTTAAAACATAAATCGACAAGGATAATTAGCCAGTTTTAATAAAAAGCGGCCATAAGGAGGCGTGAGCCAATATATATACAGACTCGTAATACATAATAACTTCCACGTGTGTGCCAGGAACTAGTGTCACAAGTCCTAGGGGCATACTAGTAGAATATACAAAAGATATAACATACAGTCCCACTGTCTGAAAGAAATTGACGGGAAATAAGCAAAAGAAACTCCATGGTGCTGCCGAGGAACGTCAGGAGAAGCAGCTCACCGTGAAGTCATGTCCAACGATGATCAGAATCGAGCTCCGGTCTGATAACCAGATGCACCAGCCTCAGAACCTGTATAATTAAGTACAGAAGCGTAGTATGAGTACATAAACAAATATGTACCCAGTGAGTATGCCGCCTAACCTCGAAGAAGTAGTGACGAGAGGTCGACATGACACTTACTAAGGTCTAACAAAATGATTAAACAAGATATAATATCAGTAACAGACATACGAGGATGATAAAAACAGAAAACATTAAAAATAACAGTAATTCAAATAAATACTGGAAGTAAATATACAATTCTAATTCATTATTCTTCTTTTCTTTTTTTTCCTTTAAAATATCTGACCACTCAATATCCATAAAAACAATCATTAACAATTTAGCAAGCGCATACAGGATAAGGACAAACGGCCTGAGCCATCATAATGATCATATATGTGCACTAACGAGGGTCGAACGGCCCGAACCATAATATATCTTTCAATCTCGTCGTGGAGTACGGCCGCTCCCAAGAGAGTGGGGGAAATAACACTCCGCTTGCGGAATGTAAATTGTGAAGCGGTCATATGCACACACAATCCACACATTTATTCTTTATAAATTACTTTTCGGTGAACAATTCCTTAAAATTTCTCAAATTCCATGATCTCAGAGAAACAAGCCGCATGTAACATTAATTCATTAAGCATATAGTTCATTTCAAGGAAAAACACAAGGCATAGTGTAGGCCTAACTAGCCGGACATAACAATAATAGTAGCTACGTACGGACTCTCGTCACTTTATGCGTACGTAGCCCCCGCAAAAATTATCACATAGCCATTTAAATCACCTAGGGGGACAGTTCCCTCTTACAAGGTTAGAAAGGAGACTCACCTCGTGTCGAACCGACTCCTCGGGTCAAGAATGCGCTCGAAACTCCGAACTCGTCACCCAAGGACTCGTAACTAATCAAACGTTACGTAAATATATCAAACTATACTCAAAGCATGGAATTCTCCTACTACTTAGTCAAATTCATCATTCTTGAAGAAATCCCAAAATCCAACCCCGGGCCAGCATGCTCGGATTCCAAAAATTCTCGAAGGAAACACTCAGCCATAACCTAAGGATCATTAATATATGATTTTTGTATGATTTCATAGCCAATTTCACGGGTAATTCTCTAAATTCTCAAAAGCCCTAGGTTACTACCCAATTCCTTAATTTTTCACTAATTAGGTAGTTAAATTCAACTAGGAATTCATGCATTAACTAACTTTAGGATAGAATTCACTTACCTTTTAGTAGCTAGGTTGTGGGACTCTTTTCCAAGCTGTCCAAATCGTCTATGGTGGAAAAAAATGGAGTGAAAATGGGATAATCCTACATTTAAAGACCTTACTACCTATAGGGGTTTCCGCACCTGCGAGCAATAGCTCGCACCTGCGGAAAATGGGACAAGAGCATGGTCTCGCACCTGTGGGCAGGAGTCCGCACATGCGGCTCTGCACCTGCAGAAAAGGACCCGCACCTGCGAGGACTGAGCAAACCACCTGGGGGTCGCACCTACGAGTCTGGGACCGCAGGAGCGGTCTTGCACCTGCGACTGGGAAACCGCACCTGCGGTCACACCAGATCAGGTGCACCAGCAACTGCTTCAGCTAGTTTGTGGCCTTATTTGGTGCCCGGGAGGCACCTGGGCCCACCCGAGCCCCCGTACAAATATACCAACAAGTCCCAAATCATAATACGGACTCGCTCGAGCCTTCGGAACACGCACAACAATGCTAAACCTCAAAATCACACCTCAAAACCCCTAGAACCAAACTTAGGAACTTTAAGTTTCTTGAATTCGCTAACAATGCGCCGAACCGACATATACTACTCGGAATGACACCAAATTTGGCAGGCAAGTCATAAATGACATAACAGAACTATTTCCGGTCTCGGAATTCCGTTCGGACCTCGATAACACAAAACACGTACCAGACCACAATATGAACTTAAGGAAACTCTTATTTCGATATTGGGCGCCGAAACGCTCCCGAGTCATCCAAAACCCGAACATACGCCCAAGTCCAAAATCATCATACAAAGCTAGCGGAACCGTCGAAACTCGATTCCAAAGTCGTTTACTCAAAACGTTGACCGAAGTCAAACTTGGCCTTAAAGGCCAACCTGAAGGAACCAAGTGTTCCAATATTGCTCTAAACACTTCCGAATCCCCGACCACCCGCCCCTGCAAGTCATAAATCACAATAAGCCTCTATGGGAAGTTTCATTTAGGGGAACGGGGTACGATAATGCAAAATGACCCATCGGGTCGTTACATTCTCCACCTCTTAAACAAACGTTTGTCCCCGAACAGGTCTAGAATCATACCTTAAGTGCTGAATAAGTTTGTATCTGCTTCGCATGTCCTCCTCAGACTCCCAGGTCGCCTCCTAAACTGGTTGGCCCATCCAATTGACCTTTATGATAGAAACTCTCTTAGACCTCAACTGGCGATCTTGTCTATCAATAATATCAACTGGCTCTTCCTCGTAGCCCAACCTCTCATCCAGCTGAATAGTGCTGAAATCAACCACGTGAGAGAAGTCGGCGTGGTACCACCGGAGCATGGATACATGAAAGACCGGATGACTTCCTGATAAACTGGGAGGTAAAGCTAGCTCGTAAGCAACCTCACCAATACGCCTCAACACCTCGAAGGGACCTATAAACCTTGGGCTCAGCACCCTTCTTCCCGAACCTTATAATACCATTCATTGGCGAGACTTTGAACAAGACCTTATCCCCCTCCATAAATGATATATCACGCGCTTTCTTATCCGCGTAACTCTTTTGTGTGGACTGTGATGTGCGGAGCCTCTCCTAAATCAACTTCACCCTCTCCAAAGCATCCCTCACCAAGTCGGTGCCATATAACTTCTCCTCGCCAGGCTCAAAAACCACCCGATAGGAGAACGGCATCGCCGACCAAACAAAGCCTCAAATGGAGCCATCTCGATGATGGACTGATAACTATTGTTGTAAGCAAACTCGGTCAAAGGAAAGAACTGGTTCCACTGACCTCTGAAGTCAATCACACATGCCCTGATCATATCGTCAAATATCTGAACTGTACACTCCGACCGGCCATCATTCTGAGGGTGAAATATTGTGTTGAGGTCTATCTGGGTACCCATCTCACTATGCAATGCTCTCCAGAAGTGCGAGGTGAACTAAGGACCTCGATCTGATATAATGGACACCGGCACACCGTGCAACCGCTATCTCCCAAATGTAGATCTGTGCCAACCTCTCAGAAGTATATGTAGTAGCCATTGGAATTAAAATGCGCCGATTTTGTCAATCTATCCACAATGACCCAAACCGCGTCAACCTTCTGCAGAGTCCGAGGCAACCCAACCACGAAGTTCATAGTGATGCGTTCCCACTTCCACTCCGAAATGGGCATCTGCTGAAGTAGGACTCCTGGCCTCTGGTGCTCATACTTAACTTGCTGGCAATTAAGACACCTAGACACATACTCCACAATGTCCTTCTTCATCCACCTCCACCAGTAATGCTGCTTCAAATCACGATACATCTTCGTAGGACCAGGATGAACAGAATACCGAGAACTATGTGCCTCCTCTAGAATCCTCCCTCTCGGGCCATCGACATTAGGAATACATAAACGGCCCTGAAGTCTCAGAACACCATCCTCGGAAATAGTAACCTCTTTGTCACCACCCTGAACCACTGTCTCCCGCAGCTCTGCCAAGTATGGATCATCAAACTGCCGAGCCTTAATCTCTCCCAATAACGAAGACTGAGCAACCACATGTGCTAAAACTCGGCGATGCTCTGAAAGGTCTAACCTCACCAGGAGATTAGCCAAGGACTGAATGTCCAACGCTAAAGGTCTCTTCTCTGTTGCAATGTAAGCCAAACTACCCATACTCTCTGCATTCCTGCTCAAGGCATCAGCTAGCACGTTTGCCTTACCCGGATGATAAAGAATGGTGGTATCATAATCCTTCAACAACTCAAGCCATATGCGATGCCTCAATTAAGGTCCTTCTACTTAAACAAGTCCTGCAAGTTGCAGTGCTCTGTATAAACCTCACAGGACACCCCATACAAGTAGTGCCTCCAAATCTTAAGAGCATGAACAATCGCCGCCAACTCTAAATCGTGCATAGGGTAATTCTTCTCATAAACCTTCAGCTGGCGCGAAGCATAAGCAATAAATCTCCCTTCCTGCATCAACACACACCCCAAGCCAACACGTGAAGCATCGCAATACGCTGTATACATCCCCGAACCGGAAGGTAATACCAGAACTGGTGCTGAGGTCAATGCTACCTTGATCTTCTTAAAGCTCACCTCACACTCGTCGGACCATCGAAAAGGGGCATTCTTCTGAGTCAATCTAGGCAATGGAGGTGCAATAGAAGAGAACCCCTCCACAAATCGGCGATAACAGCCTACTAGGCCCAAAAAGCTCCTAATCTATGTAGCTGAAATAGGACGCGGCCAACTCTGAACTGCCTCAATCTTTTGAGGATCAACCTTGATACCCTCTCCGAATACCACATGCCCCAAGAATGCCATGGAATCCAACCAGAACTCACACTTGGAGAACATAGTATATAGCTTCTGTTCTCGGAAAGTCTGGAGCACAACTCTCAAATGTTGCTCGTGCTCCCCCAGGCTACGTGAGTAAATCAAAAATTCATCAATGAAGAAAATGACAAAGGAATCAATATACGACCTGAACACCCTGTTCATTAAGTCCATAAATGATGTTGCAGCATTAGTCAAGACAAAGGACATTACCAGGAACTCATAGTGGCCATACCTCGTGCGAAAAGCTGTCTTCAAAACATCTGAGGCCTGAATCCTCAACTAATGATATCTCGATCTCAAATCAATTTTAGAAAACACCCGAGCACCCTGCAACTAGTCAAACAAATCATCGATGCGCGGCAAAGGGTACTTGTTCTTAATGGTGACCTTGTTCAACTGGCTGTAATCAATACACATCCGTATGGACCCATCCTTGTTCTTCACGAATAGAACTGGAGCACCCCATGGCGATACACTCGATCTGATGAAACCCTTAGCCAACAACTTCTCAAGCTTCTCCTTCAACTCTTTGGAGCCATACAGTATGGAGGAATAGATATAGGCTAGGTGCCTGGAGCTAAATCAATGCAGAAATCAATATCACGATCCAGAGGCATATCCGGAAGGTTTGAAAGAAATACATCAGCAAACTCTTGAACAACTGGAACTGAATCAATCGTCAGCGACTCGGCGGTGGTGTCCCACACATAAGCAAGATAGGCTAGGCAACCTTTCTCGACCATATGTCGAGCCTTCATGAATGAAATAACCCGGCTGGCTGCACTAACTAAGGAACCTCTCCACTCTAGCCTAGGCAACTCGGGCATGACTAAAGTAACTGTCTTGGAATGAAAATCTAGCACGGCATGATAAGGAGATAGCCAATCCTTGCCTAAAATAGCCTCGAAATAAACCATGTCGAGCTATAAGAGATCCGCTCGAGTCTTGAACCTGCAGAATGTAACCATATAGGACCGCTAAACTCGGTCTACCACCATAGAATCGCCCACAGGAGTGGACACACATATATGAGAACTCAAGGACTCACGAGGAACATCCAGAAAATGAGAAAATAAGACCGAAACATAGGAATAGGTGGATCCTGGATCAAATAACACTGATGCCTCTCTACCACATACTGTAATAATACCTGTGATCACGGCATCTGAGGCCACTACATCTGATCTGGCCGGAATATCATAGAATCTAGCCGGAGCACCGGAAGACTGAGCCCTGCTAGAATGAACAAGAGTTGGCTGACCTCCCCCTGACTGGCCTCCACCTCTAAGACGACTCCTGTCGACCTGTCTCGTACCTCTAGGTGGCTTGACGACTGGTGCTGGACCTACCCATAGGCTAATAATCTATTTGCATTGATTTTCCCCGAAACATGGGACAATGCCTCTTCATATGACCTGGATCCCTACACTCATAACAACCCCCAGGTATCATAGCCTGTTTCCCCGAAGAGGAACCCTGAATGGCGGGAGAGCGATGTGTACTCTCTGGCATAGCACTAAAGTAGGGACTGGGGGATCTCGGATAACTGGAATAACCACTGGGTGAACTCTGAATGGCTGGAGGGCGGAAGGAATGCTCTGGCATGGCGCTGAAATGAGGCCTCGCTGGAACACCTCGGGGAGGTGGTGGGGGTGTTTTCTGCTTTATCTCTCATGGTTTTCGATATCGCGGGTAGTCCACTTATATCGTAAGATAAGTATGGATACCTTCGAGTCGATCTTTGAGAGATGTAGCACCAGGCGCCGGTCTCTAGAAGCTTCTGCAATGTTCAATTTGTATGGCCTCAGTGATGAGAATATTTTGTGTGCCACTTCTGATGATGCATGCATTGGGCACAAGTATATGTCAGTTTCGTAGATCAAGGCTTTCAAGGACTCGATTTCCCGAAGAAAAGAGAGGGCGCTCTTCTAATAATTAGCTCCTAGGTGCTCTACCTCTCTATTGGGAGGCCTGTTGGGCTGACCTATACCGAATTGACCTCTGCCCCTAACTGGGGCACCTTTGAAATCCCTGGAGAATCTGGATCTCTTGTCCTGCTGACCCTGCTCTCTGCCTCTCGATCGATAGTCCTCAATCCGACGAGCTATCTCGACCACCAGCTGATAGGGGGTCCCCATCTCCACCTCTCGGTCCATGTTGGACCTAATACCGGAGTGCATCCCTGCTACAAATCTCCTCACTCTCTTGGCATCAGTAGGTAATATCATGAGTGTGTTGCGAGATAACTCTGAGAATCTAGCCTCATAATCTATCACTGACATTTGTCCTTGCTCCAGGTGCTCAAACTGATATCGCAGCTCTTCCCTCTCAGAGGGTGGGATATACCTGTCTAGAAACATCTGAGTGAACTTCTCCCAAGTGATACGAGGAGAATCTGCTGGCCTGCTGAGAATATAGGACTGCCACCATCTGCAAGCTCTACCCTCTAACTGGAAGGTAGTGAAATCCATTCCATGGGACTAATGTCCTCATATTGTGCAGCATGTACCTGCACCTGTCAACAAATCCTGGGCATCCTCGCCTCGCTCACCCCCGAAGACTGGAGGGTGAAATTGAGTCCATCTATCCAATAACTTTTACGGATTACCGTCCGTAACTGGTCTGGGCTCAGGTGTTGCTGCTACAGGCTGGACCCCACCCATGGGCAGTGTACCCGGGGTATTATGTAATGTTGTTGCCTGCCTGTAGCCTGGGCGGTAGGAGTCTGGGCCCCCCCTCCCGCCTGAGATGTTGCAGGATCTGCTGGAAATAAACCAACCTAGGACATAGTGTCCATAAACCACATCATACGGCCCATGATCTCCTAGAAGCCTGGCGCCGTCATAAAGTCCACTAGAGCAGGACCTGCTGGGGGAACCTCACCCTGTTCCTCTATAGTAGGAGCCTTTGGTGGTGGTGCAACTGGAATAGCTCGAGGATGCGCTCGTGCCCTACATCAGGCCGGTGCCCTCCCCCGGCCTCTGCTATGGCCTCGAACAACGGGGGTAGCGGCCCCTCCCGGGTCTGGAACATCGGATGCACACGTCCTCAACATCTGTGAGAGAATAGAAGAATGAGATTTAGTAAACCATTGACTGCACGATAGAATAAAAATAAGGAGAGGTTTTCCTAACACTCTATAGCCTCCTGAAGATAAGTACATACGTCTCCGTACCGATCCGCAACACTCTATTGGGTTTATTCCCGTGACTTGTGAGACTCACGTGAATCTAGATCTCTGATACTATGTTGTCAGGATCCAAAATCCTAACTCAGGTCGTGAGGGTGCCCAATAGCGGGGTCGGGTAGGCCAACACTCATTTTACTAAGGGTTCTTTCTTGTTTGATTAAACATTTCAACATATACCAAGTTTTTAAAGCTTAAAACATAAATCGACAAGGATAATTAGCCAGTTTTAATCAAAAGCGATCATAAGGAGGAGTGAGCCAATATATATACAGACCCGTAATCCATAATAACTACCACGTGTCTGCCACGAACTAGTGTCACAAGTCCTACGGGCATACTAACAGAATATACAAAAGATATAATATACAGTCTCACTGTCTGAAAGAAATAGACAGGAAATAAGCAAAAGAAACTCCATGGTGCTGACGATGATCATCAGGAGAAGCAGCTCACCATGAAGTCATGTCCAACTATGATCATAATCGAGCTCCAGTCTGATAACCAGATGCACCAGCCTCAGAACCTGTACAATTAAGTACATAAGCGTAGCATGAGTACATAAACAAATATGTACCCAGTGAGTATACCGCCTAACCTCGAAGAATTAGTGACAAGAGGTCGACTTGACACTCACCAAGGTCCAACAAAATGATTAAACAAGATATAATATCAGTAACAGACATACGAGGATGATAAAAACAGCAAACATTAAAAATAACAGTAAAAATAAATACTGGAAGTAAATATACAATTTCTACTTCATTATTCTTCTTCTTTTTTCTTTCCTTTAAATTATCTGACCACTCAATATCCATAAAAGGAATCATTAACAATTTAACATGCGCATACAGGATAACAATTTAGCGGTCACATGCACACACAATCCACACATTTATTCTTTATAAATTACTTTTCGGTGAAAAATTCCTTAAAATTTCTCAAATTCCATGATATTAGGGAAACAAGCCGCATGTAACATTAATTAATTAAGCATATAGTTCATTTCAAGGAAAAACACAAGGCATGGTGTAGGCATAACTACCTGGACATAACAATAATAGTCGCTACGTACGGACTCTCGTCACTTTGTGCGTATGTAGCCCCCTCAAACATTAGAAAACAGGCATTTAAATCATCTAGGGGACAGTTCCTTCTTACAAGGTTAGAAAGGAGACTCACCTCGGGCCGAACCTACTCCCCGAGCCAAGAATGCGCCCGAAACTCCGAACTCGTCAACCAAGGACTCGAAACTAATCAAACGTTACATAAATATATCGAATTATACTCAAAGCATGGAATTCTCCTACTACTTAGTCAAATCCATCATTCTTGAAGAAATCCCAAAATCCAACCCCGGGTCAGCATGCTCGGATTCCAAAAATTCTCGAAGGAAACACTCACCCATAACCTAAGGATCATTAATATATGATTTTTGTATGATTTCATAGCCAATTTCACGGGTAATTCTCTAAATTCTCGAAAGCCCTTGGTTACTACCCAATTCCTTAATTTTCCACTAATTAGGGAGTTAAATTCAACTAGGATTTCATGCATTAACTAAGTTTATGATAGAATTCACTTACCTTTTAGTAGCTAGGTCGTGGGAATCTTTTCCAAGCTCTCCAAATCGTCTATGGTGGAAGAAAATGGAGTGAAAATGGGATAATCCCGCATTAAATGACCTTACTACCTACAGGGGTTTCCGCACCTGCGACTCCACGACCGCACCTGCGGAAAATGGGACAAGAGCCTGGGCTCGCACTTGCGGGCAGGAGTCCGCACCTGCGGCTCTGCACTTGCGGGAAAGGACCCGCACCTGCGAGAACTTGGCAACCCACCTGGGGTTCGCACCTGCTAGGTTGGGACCGCAAGAGTGGTCTCGCACCTGCGACTGGGCAATCGCACTTACGGTCACACCAGATCAGGTGCACCAGCAAGTGCTTCAGCTGGTTTTTGGCCTCATTTGGTGCCCGAGAGGCACCTGGGCCCACCCGAGCCACCGTCCAAATATACCAACAAGTCCCAAATCATAATACGGACTCGCTCGAGACTTTGGGACACCCACAACAATGCTAAAACTCAAAATCACACCTCAAAACCCGTAGAATCAAACTTAGGAACTTTAAGTTTCTTGAATTCGCTAACAATGTGCCGAACCGACCTATACTACTCGGACTGACACCAAATTTTTCAGGCAAGTCATAAATGACATAACAAAACTATTCCCCATCTCAGAATTCCATTCGGAACTCGATAACAGAAAATCACGTCCCAAACCACAATATGAACTTAAGGAAACTCTTATTTTGATATTGGGCGCCGAAACACTCTCGGATCATCCAAAACCCATTCCGAACATATGCCCAAGTTTGAAATCATCATACGAAGCTACCGGAACTGTCAAAACTCAATTCCGAGGTCGTTTACTCACAATGTTTACCGAAGTCAAACTTGGCCTTAAAGGCCAACCTGAAGGAACCAAGTGTTCCAATATTGCTCTAAACACTTCCGAATCCCGGACCTCCCCCCCCCCCNTTTTAGGGGAACGGGGTTTGATAACGCAAAACAACTGATTGGGTCGTTACACTGTGAATTGGTTCCCAATCTCTTGTGAGATATCTTCTGAATGTGTGGTTCTGGTGTTAGCATTTCCATGGGTCCCTGAGGCCCTTGGGAACTTTGAGACACTGGAAACCTGGTTCTAATATGCTATGGGTGAATCACTATGCTTTGCAAAGTTGTTATGGTTGGAAGGCTTAGTTCCCAGGTTTGTTTGGGCCTAATGAAGGCTTCTTATAGTGTATCTTGTTGCTATTATGTAATTCATTTTCCATTCTGGTCTCTAATAACTTTTTAATAAATAGATTCTGGGGATATTTAGTAAAATCAGGGGGTTTCTTGTTTCCTTTTATTAAACTGGGTAGAAATCTTACCTATAGGATTTAGTTATGCTGTTAATTCTGCTCATTTGTCAAAACTGTGCGAATTCTATATTGTGCTTAGAAATCCTGCCTATATGACTTTCGTTGATGATGTTGACTCTGAGTTCTATATTTTCATATTAGAAATCCTGCCTATAGGATTAAAATTGCATACTAGAAATCCTGCATATAAGTTGCATCAATTTGTCCAACAAATATGTGTTAGCAATCATGCCTATAGGACCTCAATGTTTGGTTTAATTGTTTTTCTGACAATGTGTACAATTTCTGCCCGTATTACTACTCATTAGATATCATGGCTATAGGATTAAATAACTCAACAATAGATACCATGCCTATAGGACTAAAACCAGTTTCAAACCTAGAAATCATGCCTATAGGACTTAAGTTAGTACAGTAATTAGAAAGCATGCCTATAGGATTAAAAAAGGAAAATAAAACATATCTCTATAAGTTAAAGTCAGTTCTATACCTAGAAATCATGTCTATAGGTCTATAACTATCAAACTCGTAGAAGTCATGCCTATAGGATTCTATTAATTGGTTTTGAATTCAATCGCCACTGTCAATCACATAGGCAATATACCTATAGGACTTAGTAATAATTCTGGATTTATAATTGTGATTTATTACTTCCAGAAGTGCCCAGATATTACTGAATAAAATTAGTAGGCAAACAACAGGTCTTAACACTCGCCTTAATAAAACTGCCTCTACATTTTTGAGCAACATAGGTTGGGTCTTGAACTATACCAAATAGAGGTTCTAATACCTCCAGGTCCATAGGTAAGGTACGTGTAGTGCACGCATAAGAAACGAACTAGAATCAACTTGAACGCTTAAGTAACAACTTAAAGATAGTAATCGGGTAGTATGAGATGATAGTTCGTGCGCTAAATACTATGAGTGGCATCTCGACTTGAGAGAGCTACAAAGTATTGCACGGGGTGATCCTATAGGCTAAAAAACATAGGACCCCCCCCCCAATTCCTGTTCTAAAATAAAAGTATTTTATTTGTCCAAATTGCTTTCTTTTCCTTAGACTAATTCTCTTAATGTAAGTTTGGCCGAGACCCACCGTTGTGGACCTCGAGGGGTGCCTAACACCTTACCCTCAAGGTAATTTGAGCCCTTACCCGATCTCTGGTGATATAAACTGGTAATATGAGTTATCTGCTTAAGGTTCCCTAACGCACCTTAATATGTTAGGTGGCGACTCTCTCAACTCAAATTCCTTACCCTCTCAAAAGGAGTTGTCCCAAAAAAATGTCGAAACCCGATTTCGCGAGAAAAAGGGGGCGCGACAGCGTGGCGACTTTGCTGGGGATATGTTTAGTCTCTTACCGTAACGAACTTGTTTGTGAATTATTATTTAAGCATGCCTTTATTGTTCCGTCAATACTTGCACAATCCTTCCCTTTCCCACTATATGTAAATTTATTTGCCTACCTTCATTATTGCTCACTAGATTTCTCTTTCCTGTTTTATTCCTTTTCAATATGGAAACTGACTTGTCTCCTTGTTTTCTTTCTTAAATTCTTTTACAATTATTAAATATCGCATTATATCCTTATTCATCGTGCAAATACTTGACAATCTATTATTTTCTTTTGCACAAATACATGCTCAATATCATATTCCACTCGTGCGTAATTAATACCATAACAACACTTGATGAGTGTTTACGTTCTTCCTATATCACCCTTTTTGAATTTGGAAACGCTTATTTGCGGTAAAACTAGTCGATCAACAGTGCAATCGATGATTCCATGCTTTCTGCCTCAAGTTATCCACTTGAGGGTACCAGTCTATACCTCTATAGAAACCCTACTCTGATAATAATTGTACATGCATCATGGTCAAACCTAGCCTGGGTTAATATGTTATCGGCATAATTAACCTTTAAGTAAAGCCTTGTCCAGAGTCCACTGGCGTTTCCATAATCCCAACGGATGCAACGACGATATGTGCATTATTTGGAGAAATAAATGTCGATATGCTAATAGTTAATGTATAAATAGTCGAATACGAAGGGGGAAAGAGTCTAACCTTGTGTATTTTGCAGAAAATGAGGCACGAAGTCCCCAGGTTCGGCATGGTCCGAGATATACCACCGTTATTGCTAGATTGGTGGGAAGACCTTCGTCAAGCGACAAAAAATCATGTGAAAAGGGTCCTCGGGAACTTACCTTCCTTATTAGACATCCAACAAAACAACACGTTGATCGAGGCTGCTAATATGTTATGGGATAGAGAAAGGGCCGTATTCCATTTTGGAAACATAGAAATGACCCTCTTTTGGAGGAAATAGGGGGATTCGTTGGACTACGTTGAGACAATCCTAGTTTATTGGTACCGAAAAATCGCACCCTCAGGGTGTTTTTGAAAATGATGGGCTTAAGAAAGAACGACGACTTGGTATGTTTGAAGAAGTCCTTCATATCTTTTGAATTCCTTTATGACTGGTACGGACACCGCAAATCCTATCGTATCTTTCATGATGAGTTCTCCATCACTTCCTTGGGTTGGATTCATCGTAAGGTTTTCGTGTTCATCGTCTGCTTTTTGGGTATGATAGTGTTTCCAAGCAAAAGGGACAGGATTCACACTGTACTAGTCATGGTAACCAAAGCTTTGATAGAGAGAATCGAGGGAAAAACGTACACTATTGTTACTACGATTATAGCATAAATATATCGGGCTTTGAATCGTTGCTAGAGAGGATTCAACATTTCGAGGGTTCTAACTTGCTGCTGCAGATTTGGTTGCTAGAACATCTTCAAAGAGGCCAATACCACCAAGAGTTTCCACGTAGACCGTGGAATGATCACATAGATTTCCATCACCCCAAAAGAATGACCTTTATCCCATACAGGTTTGCTCAACTAGAGAATGCTACAGAATAGGTACAATTTTTTGACAATCTGACTGAGGACCAGGTTCATTGGATGTTCGAATGGTTCCCTACTAGTGATTCATCATCAGATCCGGGGATGTTCTACATCTGGTGTTGATCGGGTTAAGGGGCATACACCCCTATGTTCCTATCAGGGTCATGAGACAAGCTGGTAGAAAACAAGTCATACCACGAGTCTCCAAAATGAGTCACTACAGAGCAGATTTTCAAGATGATGACATCCCGTACAAATGTGAAGCTCAGCACATGTGGCATTTGATCGATACCACGCAGGGCATGTGTACTTCTACCCATCATGGTTGGAGGATAGCATGGCGGGAATAGTCGAGCCAGGAGTCGGTCAAGGGAATAGGGTCATAGTTGAAGTTGTTGAAGCATAGGTGAAGTATAACAGATTGCGCAAAATATTTCACGAGTCCGAGGCCAAGCATTTGGAGCAGCACAAGATTGATACGGAGTCAACTAATGAATGGAGGGAAATGGCTACTAGGTCAACAGAAAGGCTGGAGTATTTGGAGCGAGGTTTAATGGAGTTAGAGGGGAAGATGAGGAAAAGAGTCATAGACTGCCAGAATGTCGAGGGTAATGAAGGAGGACATCTAGCAAGAGCATACTTGCTACTGGACATGTGCGACCTGGGGAACCTGATCGACGGAGCCAAGAGAGCCAAGACTAGAGAAGGTCCTTCTAGGACCAAGCAGATTGGGTTTATTTGTTTTAGAATCACTTTTCGAATGTAATAAGGAAAATTCCATTAGTGACTTATTTATTTATTATCGTTTTAGATTTGTCTTATTTATTACGTTAATGAAATGATGCAGTTATTGGCATTAAATTTCTCCAAATCTACTTGCCAGTAGGCCTACCTCGGGCACAACAAGGCTCCCAAATTAGGACGCGAATTTACATTTCCACAATGTGTGTTTAAATACTGCAAATACCTTCCAGAATTCTTACTGACTTGGCTACCTTTTTGTTTTTCTTTCTTTTTGATTATTCTCATTCCCCAAGGTTGGTCACGCATACTGGCATCATTAGAATATCACACTAGATCCAGAGACCGTCCACCTCCTCCTCCTCCAAGTAATCTGAAAAGCAAGGGAAAAACTAAGATGGACGATATGAGTGGCACCAGGAAAGACAACGCTACACATGCTGATAATTGGAAACTTCCGATGGTCGGAGTACTCCGGCACCAAATGATTTGGAATTATGACTGGAATAGAAAATACTCGAATTGCAAGGGGTGCTTGAGCAGGTCTGCAACTTGGTAAACCTCTCCCTCACACTAAGAGTCCCAGACATCAACCAACCAAACACCCAAAACCCAGTACCTCCTCAAAACGCACCAAACCAGCGCCCAAAAAATCCTCCCGCACCCCACCAATATGCAACACCTCCTCAAAATACTAATCCTTTACGCATACTGACACCCCCTCAACACCAGCATCTCCCGACTCAATATCGGCAAAACACTTGTCACACTCCTTAGAATACCCCACAGCCTATCCCCGATCCTCAAAATTCAACATGATCACCACTACACTCAAAACCCCGGTATTCATCAAAACAATCCCGTATATGTTAAAACCTTACCCTGCTCTACTCAACCAATCTCATATACACCAGAATCCATCGAGAAGGACCTGCTCATTAAGAACATGGCAAAGGAGATCAAGAAACTCACAAGCTGAGTCCAGGGTGTTGAAGGAGGCAAAGGTATCGAAGGACTGAATTATGAGGACCTATGCATTCAGCCAGACGTGGAACTGCCGGAGGGATACAAACCTCCTAAGGTCGAAATATTTGATGGAACGGGTGACCCAAAGGTACATTTGAGAACATAATATGACAAGCTTGTAGGGGTTGTAAAGGACGAAAGGATTTGCTCGAAGTTGTTCATGAGAAGCCTCACTGGAGACGCCTTATCTTGGTACATAAGCCAGAATCCCAAGAAATGGGCTAATTGGGTAAGTATGGCATCGGACTTCATGGATAGATTCAGGTTCAATATAGAAAATGCACCGGACGTCTTCTATATACAGAACCTCAAGAAAAAGCCAACGGAGATTTTCCGCGAGTATGCTACTCGATGGAAGTCAGAAGCAGAAAAGGTTAGGCCAGCATTAGAAGAAGAGCAGATGAACAAATTCTTTGTTAGAGCTCATGATCCAAAATATTACGAGAGGTTAATGGTCAATGAGAATCACAAGTTCTCCGACATCATCAAGATCGGAGAAAGAATGGAATAAGGTATTAAGAATGGAATGGTAACAAATTTTGAAGTGTTGCAGGCCACAAACAAAGCATTACAATCAGGAGGCATGTCAAAGAAGAAAGAAATAGGGGCAGTGATGGTAGACCAAGGCCCAAAATCTCCACTCACATACCAGACAGCTCCACCCACATACCAACCTTCACCTCCCAGATAGCCCCAATCCTCCACCACCTACCATTCTTATAAAACTCAACCAGCCTATTATCATTCACCTCCATCTTGTCCGAATTATCAAAAACCTAGATCCAGTTTCGATCGCAAACCACCTAGACAATACACCCCTATTGCTGAACCCATCAACCAGTTCTAAGAAAGGTTAAAGGCTGTGGATAAATTGAACTATGCTTGACCTGATTCCCGTTTAAGAGGGGATACGTAGGCAGCCTTGTGGATTCGGTCACAATTCAATAAAATTTCCATTTTCTCCATAATCAAAAATTGGGGCAGAATTTTGAGGAGGATCCTCAAAATTCCGAATCAAGTTCATCCAACAGCAGCATACAGAATAGCCAGAAGGTCACTTAGTTAACTGGGGCAGAATTTTGAGGAGGACCCTCAAAATTCTATGGCAAAGGAGGTCGTAATGTCTCTAATAATGTCACAGTTACAGGTTCATTTAACTGATTTCTAAATTACATATTACTACGCCTTTGAAAACTATACACGCATGCTTTTGAAAAGAAACTTTACTTTTTAGCCAAATGCTACCCATGATGACTTGAACAGGATCCTCGAGCGGAGTGGAGCAGATCAAGCAGACAAAGAAACGAACCAACCTCCCCCACAAAACTCATAAATTTTCTTTCGATGCAGGAAAAGGTCATCATCATAAGCATTATCTCAACAACACACCTCCTATACACAAAACATGTTGGCAGCTAAGAATACTTCACTTTTACTCTTACACTTGCATAAGGCTAAGCATTGCCTTCTCTTTGCATGAGACTAAGCCTTGTCTCAATTCTCGCATGAGTCTAAGCCCTGCCTCCCCACTTGCATAAGGCTAAGAATTGCCTTCTCTTTGTATGAGGCTAAGCCCTATCTCAACTATTGCATGAAGCTAAGCCCTGCCTCCCCATTTTCACAAGGCTAAGCATTTCCTTCTCTTTGCATGAGACTAAGCCCTGTCTCAATTCTTGCTCGAGGCTAAGTCCTGCCTCCCCATTTGCATAAGGCTAAGCATTTCCTTCTCTTTGCATGAGACTAAGTCTTGTCTCAATTCTTGTACGAGGCTAAGCCATGCCTCCTCATTTGCATAAGGCTAAGCATTGTCTTCTCTTTGCATGAGACTAAGCCCTGTCTCAACTCTTGCACGAGGCTAAGCCCTGCCTCCCATTTGCATAAGGCTAAGCATTGCCTTCTCTTTGCATGATACTAAGCCTTATATCAATCCTTGCATGAGGCTAGGCCCTGCCTCTCCATCTGCATAAGGCTAAGCATTGCCTTCCTCTTGCATGAGACTAAGCTCTGTCTCAAGTCCTGCATAAGGTTGAGCAGTGCCTTCTCCTAGCATGGTACTAAGCACTGTCCTGAATCTTGCACGAGACTAAGCACTATATCTCTTTGCATAAACACAGATATTGCTCTATTCTAAGCCTTGCATTATTCTCTCGGGCTAAGCTCTGCCCTCAACTTCACGCAAGACTAAGCTCTGTCTTGTTGCCTCTAGAATCATGTCTTTCACTTCATGAGCTGAAATATAGCCAACTTGTCCGAACGTGTCATAGTCTGAAGCCATCATCCTAATAGCCGAAAGACATCATGTCATGTCCTGAGGATCTCTCAAACTTGGACATCATTATTCAAAAACGTCATGGTTCGGTGGCACCATCTTCATGGCCCGAGAACATCATTTCATGGCCTGTGAATCCTATACTGCACAATTCATGGCCCGAGACATCATGGTCCAAGGACGTCATCCTCACCATCCAAAGACTGTTTTCAGGTCCAAAGGGAATTTGCATCATGTCTAAGTCTACGTATTTATACATACATGCTCGCAATGCATTTTTGTAAATTTGTAGGTGGTCGGGAAAGTAACCGTTATTCCAACAGGAGCAATATCGCTCCATTTCCCATCCACATCCTTCAAATTATTTCAAACATAACCGTTCATCATCCGTTACCAAGCCTCATTCACTCATAACCATTTCAAACCCTAATTAACCCGACTTGGAACATTTTGTCTGTTATTTCAATGACTCCATTGGTTTACTCCAACATTGGATCCAGAACTACACACGGCCTGATTCCTGTAAAACCAAGATATGTAGGCAGCTCAGAAGCCGGAGTGCGCTATATTCAAATCACCCTATTCGGTCAAATTGGTCATCATTTCTTTACCCGACAACTCTTTCATCCTTCCCGAGTAAAGAGGGGCAGTTGTTGATACCTAATTTTTTCTCATATCTCTCAAAAATACATATATACCTTCAAAATAGTGCATGAGCATCAACAAGGATTTTTTCATAATTTTCTATAATATTTAAAGACTTTTAATCAATTTATTCCTGTATTTTATTATATAAATAACTATTAATTGCATCTCAAGGAAATTTTATGTGGATTTATCATTTGTTTTTCATCATATATATCCATATGAAGATTTGAATATTTTTACATAATTATTATAATTGTATTTTGTATCCTTAGGCTAAAACTGCATATTTTTCAATAATAGCCCACATATATGCATAATTACATTATTTATACAAGAAAATGACTTTTTATATTTTATATTTTTAAGCAACTATTTTAAATCATTTTCATGCACAAGTGATATTTTCTTATTTATTAATTATTTTATATATTATTTACTGTTTTAATTTGGTATTTGAAATCTAGCCCTTTTCTTAATTAATTTCGGACTTATACAATACCCATTACCCCAGCCCAATACCCTAATACCCAATACCCATTAACCCAATCCATGTACCCGTCCAAATTACCCGACCTAGAATCTTTAAATCAGAACCGTTGATCTCCCAAAATCAACGATCCACAATCACCCCACCCCTTTAAACTAATCGACATGTCTATACCCTAATCACTTCCACCCACCTGCGGTTTCTATTCACTCTCATATTGCTCCCCCCCCCCCCCCNTGGAATCAACCTATGATTCCTTACCTTATTTGGTCCTTTCCTTACTGGCTACCCGATTTTGGTATTTCTTAAAGGCTTGCCTAAAATGGAAAGCAGATTTTGAGAGTTCAAACCAAATCTGGTTCAAAATCCTTAACCTGTTACTATTTCCGGCTATGTTCATCAGCCTTTCTGTGTAAGAACGAATATTTTTTCGTATCTCTCACTAGTTCATACCTAACCTAAAGTAAGGGTTTTCAGATCTTTGATTCGAACCAAAAATTGGTTCAAACCTTATTTTTAAATGTTATTCCGCATGAATCTGTTTATTTTTCATTAAATTTTTTACTTACCCAAATTAGGGTTTCAAACCTTCTTTAATCGAGCCAGATTTGGTTCAATCCTATGTTCTTTTGAATAAACTCCTGTCTATGTTGATTGTTCATCGTATGTGATTATTGTGTCCTTTTCTCCGCTGATTTTATGGCTTACCCAAATTAGGGTTTCAGATCTGCTTTAATTGAACTAAATATGTTCGATTCTGGTCTTCCTTTTGAATATTCTCCTATCTATATTATGTACCTTATTTTACTGCCGATTTTTGGTTTACTGAAAATTAAGGTTTGAAATCTTTTATTGATTTTTCGATACTTTGTCCTTTCTCATATGTGAATGATATTTTCTTATTTACATTCAATCTACCATGTTTCCATTATTTCCTTACCTTATTTGCCTTGAGACAACCTGTTAATTGATATTTTCCTTATTTTGAGTGTTACTCGTCCGACTACACGCTGTTATGTCCTGTTAATTGACTGAACTCTACTTAAATTGATTCTGTGTTTAATTACTTTCCTTGTCTGTGTATGTTTGATTTCTTCCCTTATTTTTTTGCCTAACTGAATACTATTTAAACCCTTTCCCCTCTCCCCTTTAGAACGGACTTGAACCCTTATACTCTCATTAAAAATTTAGCTCTTTTACTCAGATTTTGTGCTCATTGTTTCTGGTTTTGGCTGGTTGAAAGGCAAGGCCAAGTGATTCTGGATTTAATTGTTGTGGTATATTTATTTGCTTTCCTGCTTAACTGGTAAGCCCTAATCCCTTGTAATTTCATTCTCCATGCTTTTATAATATGTGTTGCTCTACCAACGTGTTTAAATTTCGAGTATGATTCTGCTCTTATGCTTCTATGACTTTGTCTAATCATATAGTTAATATTATTAATTTAAGATTAGTTATTTTTGAATAATATGAATCCTCCTATAAGATAGTTTAATGTTTAGCTTGTCGCATGCATTGTTTGCTAATCCTGCACTTGTTCTGAATTTTGCATTCTTACGATACTGATGTTTTATACTTCAATATCACACAAGAGGGGGGTGATTTGTCTGGTGTCTAATTTTTCGTTTGCACAGGTTATAGAAGGACCAGGTTATTCTATGTGTTCCAACCTATACTATTTGCGGAATAATAAATACAAAAATAAAAAGAACACAGAGATTTTTACGCGGAAAACACCCGGCTCAAAAGGTGAAAAAACCACGACCTACTACCCAGTAGGATTTTCTCCAAACACTTCACTACAACTCTGAGCCAACAACAAAGTTTGAAAATTCTTGCAAACCTAAGGATTAACTCTAACCCTTATAGCAACACGTCACAAGCTATTGAAATTACGTCAAATTAACTCTAACTTGAAACATAAAACTCAGATACCTAGTACAATTTGTTTCTAAGAAAGCTAAAAGGTACAACTCAAAACGCCTACTACACTTTGAACTAGAAATAAATAAAGACACATAAAACTCTTTATGGAGTTGGTTCTTCAATCTGGTTCGTGTAGCTTCAGGATCGCACTCTTAAATCTCACACGAATTACTTGCAAAATTTCCTTGTTATTTTGCTCTCAATTCACGTGTTGCTTCTGCTTGAGTGCGTACCTTTACAATAAGAACATTCTACAATATATAGGAGTTATTAGATAAGGAATTAACTAGAATCCTAATGCAACTCTTCCTTGGTGGAAGATTTCTAGTCAAACTCAACTCCTCAAATCCTTCCTCATCTTAGATTCTGTTCTTATTGAGTAAGGAGTCCTTCTCCTTATCATTTTGCAATCTTTTCGATCAGGAGATATCTCTTATTTCCCATATTTCGTTTATCTCATGCATGTGCACCTCACGTGCCATTAACTATGCATGTGTTTATGTCTCCAGTGATGGACCTGGTTCATCTCTGATTTCCTTTGTCAATCTTCAAAACTATTCTCTTTCTTGGGCCAACAAATTCCCCCCTTTTGATGATGACAAACTTTGTGCGTCCATGACTAGGCATGTTTCAACTTAATCCAAGATTGACACATATTATAGTATTAATCACTTATCATGAAGAACCGGGGTCATTAGGTTATAAATGTCAATGTTCAGAGCACAACCATTTTCCCTCTTTTGGCATCATCGAAAAGTTGCAAAAAGATGTGTGAATCCCAGATAGTTAAGAATCACTCATGGCCAGTGGGGCAACTATAACTACATTCATGGATTAATCATCAATAATCAACTAAGAATTCAAACTATCAAAGAAATATAGACAATGAATAAGAACAAAAGCAGCAAACTTCATTGATAGAGAGAATATGATTCTACCACAATCCACAAAATGAAATAAAAATAGTTAAAATATGAGCAACAAAAAAAATCCTGAATCTGGGTCACTGAAAGTTCTAAGCAGGGCTAAAAAATTAAGGCTTGCAAGAACTGCGGACTTGGTTCGTTTAGCCAAGGTAGATGGTTCAGTAGACTTAGAAACAGATGAAGACTTCTTTGAGGAAGTCTTGGCTTTCTTGGGCTTAGGGCTTCTGCCACTCTTTCACTTTGATAGACCAGGTCCATCTCATCTACTTCAACAGCCTCAATAGGCTCAACAACTTTTTCTTTCCTTTTTTCCACTCTTTTCTTCTTACTCTCCTCTAAACCTCTCTTCAACTCGTCCTCACTTTTCTTTCCAAGATTCACTAGTCCTTCAGCGGCTTCTCCTGATCCACTTCCCCCTGCGTTCTTTCTACTTTCTTCCTCATTCTCTGGCTCAGCTCCACAAATATCCATTCTAACAGATTCAGAGGTGGGTGAAGAATCAACCACTTCTTTCCCTTTTCCTCTTCTCATTACTCTGTACTCCCTCACTCTCCTTTTCTTTTTATATTTTATTTTTACCTCCTATCCTTCTTGTCTCAGCCATTTCCACATCTACCACATACCCAACCAGTATGAACCTGTTTTCTAAGTTTTCAACGACCTCAGAAAAAGGTTGTGGTACAGCAGTTACCTGTTCAGAATCGGAAGACCCAGTTTCTTCCCCCTCTGTCGCTGACTTGAAAGAGTCATCCAAAATTTGGGAATGGTTCTTTAAGGGAGGGAATGGCTTGAATGAAATTTAGGAACAGGTTCAAAGTCAATTGGATAGGCTTTTGAAAATTTTGGGCCAGAGTAGGACTCTGCTCATGATTTAGATATTAGTATTTCAAATTGTGCAAAGTGTAGAACACACACCTCGGTATTCAGATGAAGCAGCACTGTTGAACCAGGTTCTTCACTAAGAATGCTCTTGATCATGTCTTAATTTGCCAAAATAGAGAAAATTTCATTAGAGATCAGTGAGTCATATTAACACATGGCACAAGAGTATAATTTTTACAGTATGAGACTGAGCAAAGATTAATTTAGTTATTTACACAAACTCCAGATTTTCTAGCCAAAAATACATTTTTTTCATTTTTCTTTTTCTTTCATGTACAATCTGAACTGGTTCATTATGTGATCTTAATCATCCCTAATTCTAACATGTTCCTTTCAAAGTTCTCTTTACTCAGTTCTTTTGTGAAGATGGCATCTATTTGCTTGTTAGTAGCACAAAATTTCATAGTGATCAAACCTTTTTCATAGTTGTCCCTCAAAAAGCGATGATTAACATTTATGTGCTTAGTTATTTTGTGATGAATCGGGTTCTTGGTCATACTAATTTCATTAGTTTTTTCACCAAAGATAAGGATACAACCTATATCAATCCCACAATCCATTAATTGTTGTTTCATCCACAACATTTAGCACAACATGAGGCAGTAGCAATATACTCAGTTTCAGCAGTAGATAAGCCCTCAGAATTTTACCTTTTTGGTGGCTCAAGACACAAGACATGAGCCAAGAAAGTGTGTCATACCTGAGGTGCTCTTTCTATCCACAAGAAAATCTGCATAGTCAGCATCATCATATCCCACTATGTTGAAATTACTACCTTATGGATACCATAGACAAAGGTCAGTGGTGCCTTTTAGGTATCTCAAGATCCTCTTTACAGCAGTAAAGTGAGACTCCTTTGGATTTTCCTGGAATCCAGCACAAGGGCCTACATTGAAAACAATATCAGGTCTTCTAGTAGTGAGATATAACAAAGAGCTAATCATTCCCCTATACATTTTCTGATCAACAGATGAACCAGGTTCATCAATATCCAATTTCATGGATGTTGCAATATGAGTGTCAATTTCTTTGGATGTTTCTTCCTGGTTTTGTAACTGAGGAATAGGTTCATGGACAGGTTCCCTTGAGCTTTGAGGATCGGTTCCTCTCTAGTTAGTTCCCCCTGTCACGTTGCCCTGGGTGGAAGGACATGTTCCTTCCTGTGATGCTGCTTCAGGATGGACTGTGGCTTCATCATTTGAGTTTCTTATCAGTCCAATATCTTCATCATCTTGTTCCTGCCTCTCAGAGAGAATGTTAGTTTCAAAACAACATGCGCACTTTCTTCTACACACATAGTTTTTTTGTTATAGATCTTATAATCTTTACTATGTGAAGAATATCCCAAGAATACTCCCTCATCCCTTATGGGATCGAACTTACCTAGGAAGTCTTTACCATTGTTGTGCACAAAGAACTTGCAACCAAAATCCCTAAGGTGGGATATATTTGGCTTTCTCCCTTTAAGTAACTCATAGGGAGTCTTCTCTACAAGAGGTCTAGTTATGCACCTATTTATGATATAACATGCAGTATTAATAGCTTCTGCCCAGAATCTATGGGGTATTTTGCTAGAAAGAAGCATAGTCCTAGCCATATCTTCAAGTGTCCTATTCTTTCTTTTGCCACTCCATTTTATTATGGAGTTCTAGGAGCAGAAAAATTATAATCTATGCCATGCTCATCACAAAATTCAGCAAATTTAGCATTTTCAAATTCAGTGCCATGATCAGACCTAATTGATGCAAGTTGATTTCCTAATTGTTTCTGAATTTTTTTTTAACAAAAGAAGTAAACATGTCAAATGCCTCATCTTTAGATGTTAGAAACAATGTCCAGGTAAATCTAGAATAATCATCAACAAGCACCATCACATATCTCTTACCACATCTGCTTAATGTTCTCATTGGATCACAAAGATCCATATGAACCAGTTCCATCGTTCTGGTGGTACTTACCACTTTCTTACTTTTAAAAAAGGATCTTACCAGCTTCCCCCTTTCACAAACCTCACAAACTTTGTCTTCCCTGAACTTAATGTTAGGCATTCCTATCACCAATTCCTTGCAGACTAGTTTGTTGAGTTGACTTAGACTGGCATGTCCAAGTCTTTTGTGCCAAAGGAGAGGATCATTATCCAACACACTTTATCAAGTGAGTTCATTTTCTTGAAGTGTGGACAGATATACAATGTAAACATGGTTTACTCTTTTTCCCTGCAAAACAATCTTGTCAGTGCTAAGATTTATCACAAAAGATTTGGTAGAGGTGAATGCTACCAAGTTACCTCTATCACACAATTGTGATACACTAATTAGGTTGTATTTTAGGTCATCTATCAAGCAAACATTCTCAATAGAGTGAGAATCAGTCTTACCTACCTTTCCAACCCCAATGATCTCACCTTTCTTCCCATTTCCAAAGAAGACATTACCTCCTTTGAGGTCCTCAAGTGAAAGGAATTGATTCTTGCTACATGTCATATGCTTTGAGAAGCCACTATCCGTTTATCTTAATTGGCTGCTCCCTTTCACTTAGACCCCCAAAAGAAAATCAGTGGTTAGTCATAGGAACCCAAACTAGTTTGGGTCCTTTTTCTATAGTCAAAAGGGTGAATCAAATTCTTTTTGGCCCATACTGGTAGCCTACTTTTCCCTTGAACAAATATTTTATTCTTTTCACTAGACTTTTCTTTTCATTACATTCACTTTTATAGTGACCAGTCCTACCACAGTGTGTGCAGATTCAGTTCTTAGGAAGTGTGAGGTAATTGATTTGGGATCCCACTTTGGTGCAGGGATCTCGTAGCCAAGTCCTCTCTTATTGCTACTATGGTGTTCATGTAGCCATGAAAGTGCATCGGAGGACCTATTCCATTTACAGGTTTTGTCTAACTCGTGCTTAACCTTGCTTAGATCCTCCTTAAGGACTCTTATCTTCTCATCTCTTATGTACAAATCGTCTTACATTTTTTCTAGGTTTTCTTCTAATGTGAGTTGTGTGTGATTAGCTTTCTTTTTACCTGTTCCTAATTTTCAGTTTCAGATTTTCAAATCTTAGCTCTAGGACAGTGGTGTCAAGTTCATGAACCTGGTTCTTTAACTCAACATTTTTACTATCACTTTCACTAGCCCTAAGTTCCAGAAATTTGCACTTAGCTTTCAAAATCACACACTCCTTATACATTTGTTTCTTTTCATTGTTTAGATCCTCAGATTCATCAATGAAATCTAGGAGTAACTCAGATAGCCTTTCTTTAGACAAAAATTTAATCTTTTCTTTGAGATGAATTATACTTACCTCAGATTCCTCATCGTATTCTCCAATTTCCATAAGTGCTTGTTCATCTTTATCTTCATCATCTTATTCTTCATCTGAGCTTTCTCCTCAGGCAGCAACCATAGCCTTTGTTGATCCTTTGTTCTTCTTGGGTTGAACATGTTCCTTCTTCCTATTCCTTCGTTCAGCTCTTTCCTTCTTCCATTCAATTTCCCATTGAGGGGAGTTTTTGATGTGGTGATCAGTCTTGCCACACTTGTAACACCCCTCATTGTTTTTTTTTTCAGGAACCTTTGGTTTGTTGTAGCTTCCACTTCTTGAAGGACCCTTTCCTCTCATTAGGTACTTCTTGAAGTCCTTTGTGATCATAGCCATTTCATCTTCTTCTAGATCAGATCCTTCAGTGATTCTGAGTGCCAAGCTCCTTTCCTTCTTGGGTACATCCATCTTCTTGGTTTGCCTTTTGTTGTAGTTCTTCTTGTCATGAACTTGTTTCTTCTTTCTGTTCATTCTTTCAGATTTCTCCTTTTTCCACTCGACTTTCCACATAGGACAGTTCTTGATCATATGATTCTTTTTACCACATTTGAAGCATCCATCAGTCATCTGCAAGTGATCTCTTCTTCTCTCCTTCCATAAAGAATAATAGTGATCATTGAATAATGGTGGCCTAGTGGTGGTTTCTCTTTACACTTTTCAAGTAGTTCACTCATCTTGATTTTTTCCTAAGGTGTTAGCCTCTTTAAGGATAACCTACTCTGATACCAATTGATGTTTTATACTTCAATACCACACAAGAGGGGGGTTGATTTGTGTGGTGTCTAATTTTTTGCTTGCACAGATTATAGAAGGACAAGGTTCTACTATGTGTTCCAACCTCTATTGTTTGCAGAATAATAAATATAGAAAATAAAGAACACAGAGATTTTTACGTGGAAAACACCCCGCTCAAAAGGTGAAAAAACCACAACCTACTACCAAGTAGGATTTTCTCCAAACACTTCACTACAACACTGAGCCAACAACAAAGTTCACAAACTCTTGCAAACCTACGGATTAACTCTAACCCTTAGAGAAACACACCACAAGTTGGTATGACTACGTCAAGTTAACTCTAGATTGAAAGATACAACTCACATACCTAGTACAATTTGCTTCTTAGAAAGCTGAAAGGTACAACTCAAAATGCCTACTACACTTTGAAGTAGAAATAAAGAAAGACACATAAAACACTTTATGGAGATGGTTCTTCAATCTGGTTCATGTAGCTTCAGGATCGCACTCTTAAATCTCACACAAATTTCTTGCAAAATTTCCTTGTTATTTTGCTCTCAATTCACGTGCTGCTTTTATGCGTACCTTTACAACAAGAACATTCTGCAATATATAAGAGTTAGTAGATAAGGAATTAACTAGAATCCTAATGCAACTCTTCATTGGTGGAAGAGTTCTAGTCAAACTCAACTCCTCAAATCCTCCCTTATCTTAGATTTTGTTCTTATTGAGTAAGGAGTCCTTCTCCTTATCATTTTGCAATCTTTTCGATCAGGAGATATCTCTTATTTCCTAGATTTCGTTTATCTCCTGCATGTGCACCTCACATGCCTTTAACTCTGCATGTGTTTATGTCTCCAATGATGGACCCGGTTCATCTCTGAGTTCCTTTGTCAATGTTCAAAACTATTCTCTTTCTTGGGCCAGCAGATACTAAAAGCATGTAATTAGTTAATTTGTCCTAATTTTACATATTTGTTACTTAGTTCATGTGCCCTGTCAATTTGTTTGCCAACATGTCTGGTATCCCTTTGAATTCATGTGATGATCTGACTGTTTTGTCTAAGTTGATTTTGTGATTAAACAATGGTTGTCCTAAATGTCAGCTTGCTCATTTAATATAATTAAGTCTCTTTTCTGGAATAACCTATTTGAAACTATGTACTTTGTAAACCTTGCTTGTTGTCTGAATAAAATTTTGTGTTCTAAACTTTGTTTCTTCTGAAATCCAAACTGTTTTAAAATATGTCCTTACTTCCTTTTGTTGTCACTCTTTTAAAACCTCCACTCTTATCCCCTTAGGTTCTATCTTCGACCACCCCAGTGTGAGCACTGCTTAGGGTCTATGTGAGACTTCTGCGAACTCTGACACACTTGGAATTGGTTCCCAATCTCTTGTGAGCTATCTTCTGAATGTGTGGTTCTGGTGTGAGAATTGCCCTGGGTCCCTGAGGCCCTTGGGAACTTTGACACACTGGAAACCTAGTTCTAATATGCTATGGATGAATCACTATGATGTGACTCAAAGTTGTTATGGTTGGAAGGCCTGGTTCCCAGGTTTATTTCGGCCAAATGAAGGCTCCCTATAGTGTATCTTATTACTATTATGTATTTCATTTGCCATTTTGGTATGTAATAACTTTGTAATAAAAAGATTCTGGGGATATTTAGTAAAATCAGGGGGGTTTCTTATTTCCTTTTGTTAAACTGGATAGAAATCCTTCCTATAGGATTTAGTTATGCTGTTAATTCTGCTCATTTGTGAAAATTGTACGAATTCTATATTGTGCTCAGAAATCTTGCCTATAGGACTTTTATTGATGATGTTGACTCTGAGTTCTATATTTTCATATTAGAAATCCTGCCTATAGGATTATATTTGCATATTAGAAATCCTGCCTATAGGATTAAAATTGCATACTAGAAATTCTGCCTATAGGTTGCATTAATTTGTCCAACAAACATTTGGTAGCAATCATGCCTATAGAACCTCAATATTTGGTTTAATTGTTTTTCTGACAATGTGTACAATCGATGCCCGTATTACTGCTCATTAGATATGATGGATATAGGATTAAATCAACTCAATAATAGATAACATGCCTATAGGACTAAAACCAGTTTCAAACCTAGAAATCATGCCTATAGGACTTAATCAGTACAGTAATTAGAAAGCATGCCTATAGGATTAAAAAAGGAAAATAAAACATATCTCTATAAGTTAAAGTCGGTGTTGCACCTAAAAATCATGTCTATAGGTCTATAACCATCAAACTCGTAGAAGTTATGCTTATAGGATACTATATTTGGTTCTGAATTCAACCGCCATCGTCAATCACTTAGGCAATATATGTGTAGGACTTAATAATAATTCTGGATTTATAATTATGATGTATTACTACCCGAAGTGCCCAGATATTACTGAATAAAATCAGTAGGCAAACAACAGGTCTTAACACTCGCCTTAATAAAACTGCCTCTGCACTCTATTTTCTCACATAGATATCCTGCCTATAAGACTTTAAATTAAGCTTGTCAATCAATTGCGTGCCTTTGTTGTTTATGTGTGGAGGTCAATATGAGCCCATATTTGCTTGCTATCTGAAAGTTCTAATTGTTTTTTCTTGTCGCCTAGACTTTTACATTTTTTAGCAACATAGGCTGGGTCTAGAACTATCCCAAATAGAGGTCCTAATACCTCCAGGGCCATAGGTAAAGGACGGGTAGTGCACGCATAGGAAACGAACTGGAATCGACTACGACGCTTAAGTAACAACTTAAAGATAGTAATCGGGTAGTAGGAGATGATAGTTCGTGCGCTAAATACTATGAGTGGCACCCCGACTTTAGGGAGCTACAAAGTATTGCACGAGGTGATCCGATAGGCTAAAAAACATAGGACCCCCCCCCCCAATTCCTGCTCTAAAATAAATCGAGTATTTTATTTGTCCAAATTGCTTTCTTTTCCTTAGACTAATTCGCTCACTGTAAGTTCGGTCGAGACCCACCATTGTGGACCTCGAGGGGTGCCTAACACCTTCCCCTCGAGGTAATTTGAGCCCTTACCTGATCTCTGGTGATGTAAACTGGCAATATGAGTTATCTGTTTTAGGTGCCCTAACGCACCTTAATCTGTTAGGTAGAGACTCTCTCAACTCCAATTCATTACCCTCTCAAAAGGAGTTTTCACAAAAAAATGTCAAAACCCGATTTCATGAGAAAAAGGGGGCACGACACAAGATAGTCGATTATTTCATTTCTCTAGTCCCAGACCTGACTAGTCGAATTTACCTCATATTAACCATATCTATCCAGGACTGAGTTCATCAGTTGCACTACCTTCCGAGACTCCGATCCCTTTATTTCCATCGATGATCCTAAGTTTGTTGTTTCTTCTGCATTATCCGTCCCCGGGATATGAGCAATTGACCACTCCCGGAATCATGCCAAACGAGCATGGACCTTTACCATGTATTATTCCATACTTTCTTATTTGGTATCAAAGATCATGTAGACATGATTTACCACTAGTTGTGAGTCATATTTGATTTCGATAACCTCAGAATCAAGTCCCCGGTCCAATTCGAGCCCTCCAATCAATGCTTCATACTCTGCTTCATAGTTACTTAAAGGGATCATTCTGATGGCTTGCCTTAAGCTTTCCCTTGAAGGCGTGATTAAAGCTGTTCTGAGTCCGGAACCTTTTACGTTGGAAGCTCCATCCATAAATAAGGTCCAAACCCCTGATGTCGATTCCGACACCATTACTGCCTCATTAGTGCCAGAGGCAGTAGTCCCGTATTGAAATCGGCCACGAAGTCAGCCAAGACTTGTGACTTAATTGTAGTCCTTGGTTTATATTCTATGTCGAACTCACTCATTTCGATGGCCCATTTGGCTAAATCTGCCCTAGATCTCGGGTTTATGGAGGATGTTCCATAAAGGTAAAGTAGTCACCACAGCTATCGGGTGGCATTAGAAGTAGGGCCTCAGCTCCGAACGGCGAATACGAGATCTAAGGCTAGTATTTCCAAATGTTCATAGCAAGTTCCTGCTCCCGCTAAAATTTTTCTAACGTAATAAATGGGAAATTGCGTACCTTCGTCCTCCCAGACAAAAACCGCACTTACCGCAACTTCTGAAACCGCGAGGTAGACTAGCAATATTTCACCTTCTTTTGGTTTTTAGGGAAATGGAGGGATTGATAAGTACTTCTTCAGCTCCATCAGAGCCTGTTGGCACTCCGGTGTCCATTTAAAATATTTTTTCTTTTTGAGTAGTGTGAAAAAGCGATGACATTTTTCCGACGATTGGGAAATGAACCTTCTCAAAGCTGCTAACCTTCCGATGAGCCTTTGGACATCCTTTACATTTGAAAATTGATTCGAGATATCCTCTATGGCCTTGATTTTGTCAGGGTTTACCTCAATTCCCCTTTGTAAGACCAGAAATCCCAAAACATTACCAGAACGGACCCCGAATGCGCACTTTTCGGGATTAAGTTTCATGTTATGTTTCCTCAGGATGTTGAATGTTTCTTGCAAATGCTTAAGGTGGTCAGGTGCATTCAAAGACTTAATGAGCATATGGTCTATATAAGCTTTCATAGTCTTTCCTATTTGTTTTTCAAACATCTTATTTACGAGCCGTTGATAAGTGGCTCTGGCATTTTTCAACCCAAAGGGCATCACATTGTAACAATATATACCGAAATTCGTTATAAATTAAATATTTTCCTGATCTTCCGGTTTCATCTTGATTTGGTTGTACCCAGAATAAGCATCGAGAAAACTCATTAACTCGTACCCAGTCGTAGCATCAATCATTTGATCAGACAGTGGGAACGAGTCTTTCAGGCACGCCTTATTAAGTTCCTTATAGTCTTTACACATGCGAAATTTATTGTTCTACTTAGGAACTATTACTACGTTGGCTAGCCAATCAAGATACCTTACCTCTCGGATCGAACCGATATGAAGTAGGCGGGTTACCTCTTCTATGAATAATTTATTCCTAGCCTCGTCAATAGGGCATTTATTTTATCTGATCGGAGACACGTTGAAATCCAAACTCATCTTGTGCACGGCTACTTCTGTCGGGATACTTGTCACATCCTCGTGCGACTATGCAAAACAATCGGCATGGAATTTAAGGAATTAAATAAAATCATACCTGAGCTCTGGGTGCAGTCCTGTCCCTAAATGGAATTTTCTTTTTAGAAATTCTTCGAACAATTCAACTTGCTCCAGTTCCTCCGTCGTGGACTTCATTGCATCCGTCTCTTTTGGAACTTGCAAATATCTCAGCACCTGATATTGTTCTGATGACTCTGCCCCCGGCTAACTTATTCTAGCTCGGGAGTAGGTTCCGGTTCCTAATTGATATGTTTTGTGCTCCTTCCCTTTGCTACTGGAAACCGAAATTGCATTCATTTCCCTTGTTGTTGGTTGACCACCTCATATCTGCTTGATTCCTTCGGGAGTTGGAAACTTCAGCAACTGGTGATATATTAAGGGTACAACTTTCATCTCATGTAACCATGGCATTCCCAGGATGATATTTTATCCCACGTCACCATCTACTACTTTGAAGAGAGTTGTTTTCATTACTCCTTCAACATTCGTGAGCAGCAAAATCTCACCCCAGGTCATCACGCTCGCAAGGTTGAATCCAGCGAGGAGTTTTGCTGTCGGAATAATGCTTCCGGGGAGTTTAGTTTGCTCCAATACTCTCAATTGTATGATATTAGCCGAACTTCCTGGATCCACTAGAACACGTTTAATCTTAAAATCCAACATATTTAAAGAAATTACCAGTGCAACATTGTGTGGCAACAGCAATCGATCTGCGTCCTCCTTGTTGAAACCCATTCTTTACCAAAATAATTTTTTTTATGGAATATATGTTTTCAAAATCATGCATTAGCATCAATTGGTATTTTTCAATAATTTTTAATATTTTTATTAATTTGCCCAGTATTTTTATTTCTAATGAATAATCATAAAATTGCATACTGCCCCTCCAGTGTGTATACTGCCTTGGGATCCTCTTGAGATACCTTGGAACTCTGGCACACTGGGGTTGGTCTTTCCACACTCCACTTACTCAATCCCAGTTATAAAAGGTTTAGGTGTAGCACTGCCCGGGATCCTTGAGGTTCTTAGGGAACTCTGACACACCTGGACACAAATCTGGCTATGAAATCCTTTGGCAAATAAAATCATTGAAGGACCAGGTTTTCCTTGGGCCTATTTCAGGCCCCCTATAGGTCGATTTCTATTTCATTTATGTAATTTATTCATTGGTCGTTAATAATTATTTGTAAATAGATATGGGGTGATTAGTGAAAAAGGGGAGGGTAGTTGTATGATATTGTGGGTAATACTGGGTAGAAATCATGTTCCTAGGCTTTATATTTTGCAAATCTGCATTAGCAATCATGTTCTAGGGCTACTATGTCTATTTGCATTCAAACCATGTTAAACTTATGAATTAGATATCTTGTTCTTAGGGTCCTCACATTTATTGCTTCAGCATAACACATATCACTATTCCATGCTTTAATTTTGCACAAGTATTGTCATCTAGACATCATGCTACTAGGTTAATAAATAATCTTAGTAAAAATTGTCATTCTTGTATGCATTAGATACCATGTTCTTAGGAACTCTGTTTGCATATGTTTGAACCATGTTTATTTCGATTAAATCAATAACTGCCTATGAAAAGGTTTAAAACAGTCTCACGCATAAGTATCATGTATCTAAACATAAGTTGATAAATCGCCTGTTAAAATCTGTGTCACCTAGTTCAGCATGTTTGTAGGACGAACAATTCCTTAAAATTGTTAAACAACTCCCATAATTGTTACTACGTACAGTCACATGCCTAGGCAAGCCTTAGGTAATTAATCTCTATAAAAATTTGGAAACTGTATTTTTGATTGTTTACTGCTAAGTTTTACAGGACTTAAAGTAAGTAGGCAAACTGATTAGGACCCTGCCATTGAGTTTGTGAAACAGTGTTGCATATTCTGTATATTAATGTTCACCTAGACATCTTGTCCTAGGACTCTTTCTAAAAATTGCATGTATTTGTGTTTGAGACGTGCTGTTTGTTTACTATATGTGTGGAGGTAAACATGAGCCTTTTAATTGCTTTATTTCACTTACTTGCTGGTCCTACCTGTTATTTGCTTGTCGCCTATATTTTTGCTTTTTAAATACCTTATGGGTTGTCTAGAATTTCACAAATTCAAAGGTCCTAAAACTCCTTCGGGACCACAAGGAAGGGACAGGTAACAACACACTTAGAGCTTGCTAAGTAAAATTCTCTTAATAACCACTAAGGGGTGGGGTAATGGGTAGAAAAGGATATGATGACCCGTGCACTAATGCAACGTGTAGCCCCTCATCGAGGAGTGATTACTGGGCATTACATGGATATGATCCTATAGGATAAATAACTTAAGACCCCTTTCAATTATTTAAATATGTGTGCTTAGACTGCTAATCTGTTAAAGCCTTCGTTCATTTACATATGTGTGCTTAGACTGCTTATTTTCACCTGATTAATTCACAATGTATGTTCGACCGGGACCCACAGTTGTGGACTTCGAGGGGTGCCTAACACCTTTCCCTTGAAGTAACTTCAAGCCCTTACCCAATCTCTGGTTTTACAATTAGTGTTATAAATGACCCGTAATAGGTTCCCTAACGCATCTTAATTTTTTAGGTGGCGACTCTTCAAATCCCTTACATCCTTTTTCCCAAAAGGAAATGAGTTGTCCCAATAATGTCAAAAACCCTGACTAATTCGAAAGGAGAGGAAAAAGGGGGGCGGGACAGCATGGCGACTCTGCTCGGGAGTCTAAGCTTTTACCATTACAAACCGCTTTGTGAATTTGTCTAAATGTGCTTTATTTTGTTAATGCTTGCACCCTTTCCCTTTCCCTTTCCCCTTTATGTGCAATTAATTGTTTACTTTCTCAGGTATTTATTTTCCCAAAATGAAACTGACATGTTTCTTGTTTCTTTTGTAACCGCTTTCAATTATAACGGTTGTATTTATCGCTTTCACTGCGTGCAAATACGTGACAACATATTTTTTATTGCTTATTTACTGCTGCATAATCGTGCTCAACATCATATTCCAGTCGTGCCTAATCAAATCCTATAGCAACACTTGATGAGTGGTTGCGCTCTTCCTATTTATATCACCCCCTAAATTTGGAAAGGTTTATTTGCGGTAAAACTAGTCGATCAGCGGTGCAGTAGATGGTTCCGTGCCTTTCCCCTTCGATTTGTCCGCTCGAGGGTACCGGTCTAAAATCCCATAGAAACCTTACTCTTGTTATATTGTGCATGCATCATGGTCAAACCTAGTTGTGTTAATGTGTCGTCCGCACAATAACCTTTTAAGACAAGCCTTATCCAAAAGTCCACCGAGATTTTCATAATCCCAACGGACACAATCACGTTTTGTGCATTAATTTGGAGAACTAAATGCCAACAAGCTAATCATGAGTGTATAAATAGTCGAATCCGGTGGGGGAAAGGGCCTAACAATTTTTGTCTTGCAGAAAATGAGGTACGAGGTCCCCAGATTCAGTATGGTCAGCAATATTCCACCAATGCTCCTAGACTGGAGGGAAGACCTTCCTTCAAGTGATAAGAAACACGTGAGGAAGCATCTGGGCAATTTACCTTCTCTTCTGGACATCAAGCCGAACAACATGTTGATTGAGGCCGCTACTTTGTATTGGGATAGTGAAAGAGCTATATTCCGCTTTGGGAATATTGAAATGAAGCCGCTCTTAGAAGAAATAAGAGGACTTGCTAGGATAGCTTGGGAAAGCCCTGGGTTATTGGTACCTGAGAACCGCACGGGAAAAGGTTTTTTGAAAATGATGGGGTTAAAGAAAAATGATGAACTGGAGTGTCTGAAATAATCTTACATACCTTTCGAGTACTGTATGAAAGATACGGTAACAACAAATCATACCGTACCTATCATGACGAGTTCGCTATCACGTCTATGGGTCATATCCACCACAGGGTATTCGTGTTCATTGTCTGCTTTCTGGGCTTGATGGTGTTCGCGACAAAGAGAGAAAGGATTCATACCAGACTAGACATCGAAATCAGGGTCTTGATGGAAGGGATCGATGGGAAAACCTTCAGCATTGTCCCTATGATCTTAGCTGATATGTACCGAGCCTTGGAGCATTGTCAAAGAGGAGTTAAACATTTTGAGGGTTGTAACCTGTTGTTGTAGTTATGGATCCTAGAACACCTTCAAAAGAGCCAATATCACCAAGAACTTCCGCGAAGGGCTTGTAATGACCACATCGCTTTCCATCACCCAAGTGGATGACTTACATTCCGGACAGATTTTCTCAACCGAAAACTGCCAAGGAGTGGGTGGAATTCTTTGATAATCTTACCGAGGAACAGGTGCAATGGATGTTCGAGTGGTTCCGGACGGACAAATTTATCATCAGATCCAGGGATGAACCACTTAGTGTTGATCGGGTTAAGAGGTATATATCCCTATGTTCCTCTCTGAGTCATGAGGCAGGCAAGCAGAAAACAAGTGTACCAGGGGTTGCCAAGATGGGTCACTTCAGAGCGGATTTTCAGGACGACGACGTCCCCTACAAGTGACAAGCTCAACACATGTGGCACTGCAAAATCATCATGGAGAAGAATACTATTGAACCTGATAGGTAACATGCAGGATATGCACCTTTATACCAGGCATGGCTGGAAGACAACTTGGACGGGATAGTGAGGTCTGGAATCAGCCGAGGCAATAGAATCATATACGAGGATGCCGAGGCTCAGGTCAAGTACAACCGGCTGCACAAAAGGATCCACGATTTCGAGAACGAGCACCGGGAAATAAATGAGACTAACAAGAGGCTGATCGAGGAATGGAAAGAGATGGTTGTCCTCTCCAATAGGAAGCTGGAATATCTAGAGTGAGGTATAGTGGAATAGAAGGCAAAGTCATCAAAAGGATCGAGGATTTCCAGAACGCTGATGGGAATGAATGAGGACACCTGGCTAGAGCGTACCTGCTGCTGGGACTGCGCGAGCTGGGGAACTTGTTCGATGGAATCAAGAATATCGAATCTGGGGAAGGTCCTTCTGGGACCAAATAGGCTAGATTTACCTTTTTTCTTTCACAAATGTAATAAGGTCGGATGCCATTAACGACTCATTTGTTATTTTCAGTATCATTTTTGGGATTCGTCTATCTATATTAATTAAATGAGGCATTTTGGCAGCTAAGTTCTCCAAATCAACTTGTCGCTAGGCCTACCTCGGGCACAACAAGCCTCCCAAATTAAGACGCGCATTTACATTCCTACAATATGTGTTTAAATGCTGCAAATACTTTCGTCATAACCCTCACTGACTTGTTACCTTTTGTTTTTATTTCTTTTGATTATTCCCCTTCCCCAAAGCTTGGTTCGTGCATTCTGGCATCATCAGCATACCATACAAGATCCAGGGGCCCTCTACCTTCTCCTATTCCTAGTCCTCCTAAAGGCAAAGGCAAAGGCAAGATGGAGGACTTGAGCAACATCACAAAGGAAAACGCTACACCAGTTGAACACCCAGAGGCTTCGGACAGTCGGGGTACTCAGATCCAGAATGAAGTTGTGTCACAGCTTGAGCAAAGGCTGCTGACACTTCAAGGGGAACTTGAACATGTTCGGAACCTAGCAAACTTGTCCTTCTCGCTCAGTGTCCCAGACATTGGCCATCCAAACACTCAAAACTCTGCACCACCTCAGAATACACCCAACAAACAGAATCATCCTGCAACTCACCACTATATAACTCCACTGCAAAATCAAACCATCCCACCACAACACCAATAAAACACCTCCACACTCCCCGAAACACACCACCCATCATTCCTGAACCACAAAACTCCACCAACGATCACCTCTATGCTCAGGCACCAGGCCACAAGAATAACCCCATATACGTGGAGACTCTACCTCACTCCACTCAACCCATCTCTTACACACCGAAATCAAGTGATAAGGATATGCCTATCAGGAACTTGGCCGAAGAACTCAAGAAATTGACTAGCCGAGTTCAAGGCGTGGAAGGAGGTAAGGGGATCGAAGAATTGAATTATGAAGATCTTTGTATACAGCCTGATGTAGAACTACCGGAGGGTTACAAACCTCCCAAGTTCGAGATGTTTGACGGTACTAGTGATCCCAGGGTCCATCTGAGGACATATTGTGACAAACTGGTCGGAGTTGGAAGAGACGAAAAGATCCGGATGAAATTGTTCATGAGGATCCTCATAGGGGATGCCTTGTCTTGGTACATCAGCCAGGACCCCAAGAAGTGGCCTAATTGGGTGAGTATGGCCTCGGATTTCATGGATCGATTCAGGTTCAACATGGAAAATTCATTGGACATATTTTACATCCAGAATCTCAAGAAGAAACCCACTGAAACCTTTCGTGAGTATGCCACTCGTTGGAGGTCACAAGCGGCCTAGGTTAGGCCAGCATTAGATGAAGAACAGATGAACAAATTCTTCGTCAGGGCACATGACCCGCAATATTATGAGAGACTGATGGTAATTGAAATCGCAAATTTTCCAACATCATCAAGCTTGGGGAAAGAATTGAAGAAGGTATCAGGAACGGAATGGTCACTAATTTTGAAGCACTGCAAGCCACCAACAAAGTACTGCAGTCCGGTGGCATATCCAAGAAGAAAGACGTAGGAGCGGTAATCGTTGCACAGGGGCCCAAATCTCCACTGACATATCGAACCTCTCCACTTGCATACCAAGCACCCCGACTCACATATCAGCCAGCACCTCCAGCCACATATCAGTCATCACCTCCACCAACATATCAACCCACTTCTCCCAGATATTCCCAACCATCCACTGTCTATCACACATACAACTCCCAACCGTCTCACTTTCAGTCACCTCCAGCTCGCCAAAATTTCCCAAGGCCTCAACCAAACTTTGAACGCACACCACCCAAACAGTATACCGTCATTTCCGAGCCCATTGACCAGTTGTATGAAAGGTTGAAAGCTGCTGGATACGTCACCCCTATCCCTGCTGTGGCCACAGAGAATCCATCCCAGTGGGTCAATCCGAACAAAACCTGTGCATACCATTCCGGCATGAAAGGACATACCATTGATCAATGTCGCTCGTTGAAGGATAAAATCCAGGATCTGATCGACAACAAATCATTCAAGCTAAGGAAGTTGCTCCTAATGTTCGCAATAACCCCCTCCCAGATCACAGGGGTGGAGGCGTCAATGTGATAGAAATAGATGAAGAATGTGACCCAGAGGGGTCGATCGGGTTGATCAAAGAAGGTGACAATCCCAAGAAACCAGTGGTTACACTCAATCCCATCATAGTGTAGATACAGCCGTCAAGAGAGGCTAGGGTATCCACATCAGTCCCATTCGAGTTTGAGGTAGAACCACTTACAAATACGCCCGCGCCATTCGAGGTTGAAATAACACCACCTGCAGTAACTCCTACCCCATTCGAAGTAAAGGTAGCCACGCCAATTACAGTGACATTATCCACCATGCCGCCTTTTAACACTAATGATGTGCCCTGGGATTACGTAGCTGAAGCTAGAAGGAAAGGAAAGGTCAAGGTAGAAGAAGCTAGTGCTGCACAGGGCATGACAAGGACTGGAAGGGTCTACACACCCGAACACTTGGGAGAGTCCAGCAAACAGACTTCTAACAGGCCTCCCATCATTGAGACAGGACCAGATGACCTCGGGAGGAAGGTACAAGCCAGGGAATACTCGGCCATAGATCATCTGAATAAGACTTTGGCCCAGATTTCCATATTATCATTGTTGCAGAATTCGGAAGCATATAGGAGTGCTCTGATGAAAGTGTTGAATGAAGCTTATGTACCTAACAACATCACAAGCGGAGAGATGGCTAACATGGTGGGGAAGGTATTAGAAAGTCACAAGATTACTTTCCACGAGGATGAACTACCACCGGAAGGCTTGAGTCACAACAGGGCACTGCACATTACCGTGCAATGTGAAGATTACTTCATTACCAGGGTTTTGATTGATGGAGGGTCCAGCCTTAACATTTGCCCATTGACAACACTAAAAAGGTTGGGCAAGGGACTGTATGAAATATGAGAAGGATCCATGAATTTAAAGGCTTTCTATGGGTCTCAAAGGTCCACCATTGGAGAAATCAGTCTCTGTTTGCAGATGGGGCCTACATGGTTTGAGGTTGAATTTCAGGTGTTATATATATCCACGTCCTATAATCTCTTACTAGGACGACCATGGATACATGCCGCTGGGGCTGTGGCCTCAACTTTGCATCAGGCGGTAAAATTAGAGTGGAATCATCAGGAAGTTATTATCCATGGGGACAACCCCATCTACAGCCGCCAGACTATCTCGGTAATTGAAGGTAGAAGAAGACTTGGTGGAGAAACTTACCACCACATCGAACGGGTCAACGCAATAGGCAAGGATAAGTGGTGGAGTAGTAAGATTGAAATCATAACAAATTGGAGTGGATACGAACCTAGAAAGGGTCTCGGTAAGAATCTTCAAGGCATTTCCAAGCCAATACGGCTAAAGCACCATGACACTACCTTTGGCTTGGGCTACCAGTACACTTGGCAAGAGTACGATGACTGGACGCCACCATGGCGCGGTTCTTACTATCCATTGGAGCAGCCCACACCGCATCTGGAATAGACTTTCCAGCAAGCCAACGTCATAGGGGGACCAGAGGAGGAGGAAGCATTAGCAGCCTTAAGGAACTTATTCTTGGAAGACGAGGATATGGATTGTTGTGTCATCGTTGAGGAGGAGGAGGAGGAAGGACCTACCATCCAAGATGTGAGAAGGGATCGTTCCTCAGAAACTGGACTGTCAGACCATCCAGGGCCCGATGAGTCCCGGGGTAGCAAGGTTGAACAGCATTATTTATTTTTGCTTTCCAAGAAAATGATTTCTTTTCTTGCATTCTGTTTTAAATAAAATTACCAATGTTCTGAAACGTTTGTTTAAATTATTGAAAATCACTTTTAGGTTTTAATGAATCGATGTTTATTATTTTTTCTCTCATACTTTTACCTATACAGCATTACTATTTCCTGTCTTGATGAACCAATGACTGTGACATGCAATGAGACAACGCAACAAAAGGACAGTGATTCAGAATAAGAGGATATCATACCCGAGGAAATCGTCAGAGAATTAGAGGACTTTGAGAACAAACCTAAGTCCAATCTGGACGAGACCGAGGTAATCAACTTGGGAGATTCGGAGACTGTCAAAGATACTCGCATCAGCATCCACTTGTCACCATCAGAGAAAGAAGAGTAGACACAATTCTTGAAAGAATATGAGGGCGTATTTTCATGGTCATATAATGACATGACCGGATTAAGTACGTCCATTGTGGCTCACAAATTGCCCAAACACCCGATGTGACCACCAGTGAATTCCAAAGCCTATAGACCTCAGATGAACGGAGCTGTAGAAGACGCCAACAAGAATATCAAGAAAATGCTGAGAAATATGGTAGAAAATCACAAACAGTGGCACGAAAAATTGTCATTTTCTTTATTGGGATATCGCACCACAGTCCGCACATCAACCGGGGCAACTCCGTACTTATTGATTTATCGTACAGAAGTTGTTATTCATGCCGAAGTAGAGACTCCTTCCTTGAGAATCATACAAGAAGCTGAGCTCAGCGACGCAGAGTGGATAAGGAGCTGGTATGAGCAACTAGCCCTCATAGACGGAAAACAAATGAACACAGTGTGTCACGGGCAACTCTATCAGAACAGAATGTCCAGAGCCTTCAACAACGCCAAGACAGTTCACACCAGGGCAGCTGGTGTTGAAGAAGATCTTTCCACATCAAGATGAAGCCAAAGGGAAATTCTCTCCCAACTAGCAAGGTCTGTATATGGTTCACATATTATTGACAGGAGGAGCTCTTATACTTGCAGAAATGGACGGAGAAGTTTGGCCAAAACCGATCAACTCAGATGCAGTTAAACGATACTATGACTCTTTATGCTTTTATCAAATGATGTAAATTGAACTACGCTCGACCTGATTCCCGTTTAAGAGGGGATACGTAGGCAGCCCTATGGGTTCGGTCATAATTCAATAAAAATCTTATTTTCCCCACAATCAGAAACTGGGGCAGAATTTTGAGAAGGACCCTCAAAATTCCGAAGCAAGATCAGCCGATCGCAACATGTACAACAGTCAGAGACATCAATCCATCTAACTGGGGTAGAATTTTGAGGAGGACCCTCAAAATTCTATAACAAAAGAGGTTGCAATGTCTTGGATCTTGTCACGATCGTCAGTTCATCTAAAATTCTTAAATTACATTTTTACTATGTCTTTACAAAACTATGCATGATTGCTTGTAAGGTAACTCTGTTTAGCCAAACTCTACACCGATGATGCAAGCAGGTTCATCAGACCAAGCAAAGCCAGAGGAGACACGAATCAACCTCCCCCATCTACAAAACTCACAATTTTTCTTTGGATGCAGGGACAAAGGATAGACATGCTGCAAAGTCACATTCCTCACAACAATCGCGTTATCGAAATCTGCTACCAGCTAAGAAATTCTGCTACTATCTGCTATTCATTCTACTTTCTGCATAAGGCTAAACACTGCCTTCCCTTGCATAAGGCTAATCTCTGCCTTCATCCTGCATGAGGTTAAGCTCTACATCCCCCATTTGTATAAGGCTAATCTCTTCCTTCCCTTTGCATAAGGATAATCTCTGCCTTCCATTTGCATAAGGCTAATCTCTGCCTTCCCTTGCATAAGGCTAAACTCTGCCTTCATTTGCATGGGACTAAGCCCTGTCTTGCATCTTGCATGAGACTAAGCTCTGTCTCCACCTTGCATGAGGTTAAGCTCTACCTCCGCATTCGCATAAGGCTAATCTCTGCCTTCATTTGCATGGGACTAAGCCATGTCACGCATCTTGCATGAGACTAAGCTCTGTCTCCACCTTGCATGAGGTTAAGCTCTGCCTCCGCATTCGCACAAGGCTAACCTCTACCTTCATTTGCATGAGACTAAGCCCTGTCCCGCATCTTGCATAAGACTAAGCTCTGTCTCCATACCTGCATGAGGCTAAGCTCTGCCTCCGATTTACATTCTTTTCATCGAGACTAAGCGCAGTCTCTCCAACATTATCTGCTTTGCTCTTCTTTCGGGATAAGCTCTGCCCTCCACTTCGCAAGACTAAGCTTTGTCTTGTTGACATCATATTATTGCATCTCATGGGCTGAAATATCTCCAACCTATCCAAAGGCATCATAGTCTAAAGGCATCATCCTCATAGCTGGAAGACACCATGTCATGGCCTGAGGATCTCTCTCGACTTGCATATCATTATTCAAAGGCGGCATAGTTCAGAGGCACCATCCTCATGGCCCGAGAACATCATTTCATGGCCTGCGAATCTCTCACCAAAAAATTCATGGCCCAGGACATCATGGTCTAAAGACGTCATCCCTAACCGTCCGAAGACGACTTTCATAGTCAAAAGGGAACATGCATTATGTTTAAATTTCTGCACAATATATGCTTCTAGCATCTTCGTTTGCAGTTGACTCAGCAAGCAACTGCTATCCCAGCGGGAGCGATCTCGCTCCAGTTCCTTCAGTTATCTCAAAACCTGGCCTCTCACCATAACCAATCCCGCGCTTATCCCGAAACATTGTGTCCGTTTTTGTGATTACTTCATCGATATATTTTGGCCGATGAATCCAGAACTACACACGGCCTGATTCCTGTAATACCAAGGATATGTAGGCAGCTCAGAAGCCAGAGTGAGGCCTAAATCTCTCAAACCGTTTCACTCAGTCAAAATTGGCCATCATATCTTTACCTGACAACTCTTTCATCCTTTCCGGGTAAAGAGGGGCAGCTGTTGAAACCCAATTTTTACCAAAATAATTTTTTTAATTGCATATAGGTCTTCAAAATCATGCATCAGCATCAATTGGTATTTTTCCATAATTTTTCATATTTTTATTAATTTGCCCGGTATTTTATTTCTAATGAATAATCATAAGATTGCATCACAAATGATTTCAAAAATACTTTTTGGATTAATTTACTATTTATGGTCTTATTAAGTCCAATCATTGTATAAATAGCCAAATTGGCACATTTTGGCTACAATTGCAATAACTTTGCAATTATAGCCCATGCATACATTTTTGTATTATTTTTTACCAGAAATTAGTCTTTTGTATTTTTAAATACTAAATAACCTTTTTTTTAAAACATTTTCATGCATGAAATTCATTTTTTTTATAAGTAGTAATTATTTTACAAAGTATTTTTAATTAATTCATTTGGGGTATTTAACAAATGGAGTTATTTAATTTCAATTTTAGCCTAATTAACTAGCCCAAAACCATTATAAACCAGCCCAATAAACCCAAGCCCAAAGCCCTTACCTAACCCGACCTAGGTCTTATTGAATCCTGGTCGTTGATCATTTTTTATCAATGACCCAGATTGTTCCTACCATAATTAAACCTAACT
>ML431169.1:0-29760 GCA_005239525.1 Nicotiana knightiana
AAATTATGAATTTAAATTATAAAACAAACACACAAAATTATAAAAATATTGAATTTGACACACTTAATTATTAATGATAGTTTGGTGCTACTGGGCCTCAAATATCGAGCCTAGAACCCATATGTATATATATATTGTATAACTCTAAAAATTGTGTAACTCAAAAAATTATTATTTAATTTACAGATTAAACATACAATTAATGTTGTTTTGATTTACAGTTGACGACATAGACGTGCCGCCTATACATCCCAGCCCTTACTCTCCAGAGCTATTAGTCCTACAGGGCGATCATAGATCCTCCCATATATAGGACGGACAGGTACTGACGCAGACTCTCCGCGCTAGGTGAGTGGACGACATGTGGGATTTTTTGAGGGATAGCGATCTCCATCCCCGTGTAGTCCAGTGCCTGGAGGACACGAGATTTTATAGGATTATTCAGATCGGTCGGATGCAGCTCGACTGGGATTTGATCACGGCGTTGATTGAGCGGTAGCGACCGGAGACGCATACTTTCCACCTGCCCATTGGCGAGGCCACCATCACGCTGCAGGACGTGGAGGTTTTATATGGCCTGCCCGTTTCACTGCCTATCCTTATGAGATGTATGTTGCGGGTGAATTATTTGGATATGCTGCAGAGGCTCACGGGTTTCAGGCCACAGGACGATACTGCATCGTCAGGGGCCAATCGGATGAGTTTGACCCCGATTAGACAGTACCTCGAGGTAATCCACCCCACTATCACCGATGAGACAGAGGAGGTAGATATTACCCGATATACGAGGTTGTTGTTGCTTCTTCTATTTGGGGGGTCTTGTTCCCGAACACTTTGGGGAACCTAGTCAGCCTGCGATTTCTTTATCATATTGCCGCGCTAGATGACTTACCCCTATACAGCTGGGGTGGTGCTGTTCTGTCTTACTTGTACAGGCAGATGTGCCGAGCTTGCATGGGCACATAGAGAGACGTTTGTGGCTTTCTGTCGCTTCTACAGGTGACAACATATTCCAATAATATGTTCATTAGTTCCAATTCTACCTAGTTAGAATTAATCTTATACCTTACGTCAACTTTGTATGTTAGGTTTGGGCCTAGGAGCAGTTTTTGCAGTTTCAGCCAACTCTACCACAGTTGCCTCCTAATGTACCACCTTCGTTTCTCCCTCTAGCCAGGAGGTGGGTTCTCAGTCGTAGGCTTGTACGAGAGTATGATGCTCATCATAATCTCCCCCTCTGCAGGGATGTGTTGGATCTGCTGGAGGGCGCACAGGTGAATATGTACCTAAACTTACCTGGTATAGATTAACTTAGTGTTGCGCATACTCACGTTTTGTGTTCTTATTTGATAGTTCATCTGGACGCCCTATAACGACGATTTGATCGGTACCCTGCCAGATTATTGCTCGTTCGGCCGACCGATTTGGAGCACTTCTGCCCCGCTCATATGCCTCGATATTGTGGAGCATCATGCCTCCGAGCGGGTACTTTGTTAGTTTGGACGTCCGCAGTATATACCGAGGCCGCCTATATGGGAGGCTATACATTATCAGAGGGATGATCGTTCCAGGGCGGACGATGCATTTATGACCTAGCTTGCGGCGCATATGCATATTTGGGACCAGCGAGATCAATTGATTTTGCCCCTACCTACGGGGATGCAGGCGGTGACTATTCAAGGATATATGGCATGGTACTGCCACGTTACCCGACTTTTTATCGGGAACCCCATTCATCCGGCGGACGGTCGGTACGTTCCATATGTCGGGCGACACTAGGCACTGGTATGTTTTCTGTTATTATTAATTATATAACTGTAATTTAGTGTCATATATGTAGTTTATATTTGTTACATTGTGCAGGCTATTGAACTACATACCGTCTATCAGATGGGACTGCAGATGCAGGATCATGTCGGCGATCCTGCGGCCATGCAGGATTATATCCGTCGATTTGTAGAGGTGGCTTACCAGACACTGCAGCGAGCCCGAGAGGATCAGCGTTTGGCACACGAGCCTGATTATATGGACCCAGGGACGAGCGAGGTTGTGGTGTCGCACGAGGTGGTTGTGGCCGATGAGGTGGTGGTTCCCGACGACGTGGTCGTGGCAGAAGAGGAGGTGGTCCCCAGCAAGGGGGCGTTGAGGCTCCTGATGATGATGTTGTTGCTGATATGGCAGGTGGCCTATATGAGACGGACATGCCGTCTTACAGACTTGGGATGCATCTCACTCCAGTGACTTCGCAGGTGACCCCGTCAGGTCAATTATTAATCACGGGCACGAATATTCCTGGAGTGGATTGGGCTAGATACTTCAGGCCCGTCTACCGCTGATGAGGATTGGCCGACCCGAGATTTGCATAGTGGGCACCGACTGAGTTATGGCTCATCATCACATTCGCAGGTATGAGTTTATCAGTATTGAATTTGAATTTGTTTTAACTGTAACTTATTTATTTTCTATAACTTTATTAATTTTCTTTTTAAGGCTTCACACTATGCTGACGTCGCTGCAACATATGATTACATTTAGGAGTCCGACGAGATCATGGTAAGACAATTTAAATTATTTTAAATTATTATATACTTTTCTATACTGAGTTTTCTATTCTTATTTAGGCTTCTACTGGACCGACGACCCCTTATATCAATCCTGACAGCACCACTGATACCTGTCATCCTGCGCCGCATCCGGCTATAAGGAGGCGATTTGATGATGATGATCTCGATAGCGTACCCGGGGGGGATGGGATACGCCTCAGGCCAGCGGTTGCTTTGAGGCACACCGGATGCGGGACACATTGATTTGTCCTTCCTTTTTTTGTATTTGATGTAAATAATATTTTTGTATAGCTTAACAACAATTTTTTAATTTCCCCTTTCATTAGATAGTTTCATACTACAACCACAAACACAAACATTAGAACTTAACAAGGAAAACATTAATTAAAATTCATTACTACAACACAAACACAAACACAAACATAACAGACCAACATTATAAAAATACATGAACAAGGCATAAATAAAGATAAGGTAATACACTAAACACATACAACACAAGTTTAGTCCCTGCCGCCTAATATTATCTGATCCAACCACTTAAATTGTTCTTCCAGTTTTTTTTTCTTCTTCTACCTCTTTCAGTTTCGCCTTCAACTCCGCAACCTCTCTTTTATTTTCTCTTTCACGTTCCCATTGTTTTAAACACAAATTATGAAGATACTGCAAAGATTCTTTGTAACATTCCTGAAAACATGCTTCATCAACCCATACCTCAAAATCGCAAATAGGTTCGTCGGGAACCTTATAAAACTAGTTCACACAGTGCCAGTAGCGGCTCCAACTTCACCATTATCCCAACAATTCTGCATCATGCATTTTTTTCCACACTTGCACATTGGTGTATAAAGAGGTTGAGACATTTGTGCGTTAAAAAAATTGCTATTAGTAATTTTTGAGCGCACAAAATAACTAGAATGAACCCGTTATTTATAGGCGAGACAACACACATAACGTAGTATTTAACCGCGCTAAATATACACATAACGTAGTATTTAATCGCGCTATGTTTTGCGTGTTAAATATCGTGATGTGTACAAGACAACTTTATGTCAGCTGGTCAGCATTTTCAGTTCGACAAGACAACACACATAACGTAGTAATTAACCGCCCTAAATATACACATAACGTAGTATTTAATCGCGCTATATTTTGCGTGTTACATATCATGATGTGTACAAGACAACTTTATGTCAGCTGGTCAGTCTTTTCAGTTCGACAAAATGAACACACATAACGTAGTATTTAACCGCGCTAAATATACACATAACGTAGTATTTAATCGCGCTATGTTTTGCGTGTTAAATATCATGATGTGTACAAGACAACTTTATGTCAGCTGGTCAGCCTTTTCAGTTCGACAAGACAACACACATAACGTAGTATTTAACCGCGCTAAATATACACATAATTTTATTAAATTATCATTTAAAAAACTAAAATAAAAAAGTTCAAATCATAATTAACAAACATAAATTTATTTCATAAATCTTGCAACATAAACAAAACAACTAATTATTACAACATAAACTCATGGATAGTTAGGCACACTAGAAGAACACCCACCACGAGCTTGATTAGTATTGCCACCCAAACCACCTGAAGGACATTTTCGACGGTCGTGTCCTGTTTGCGAGCATGTACCACATTTGCGCGCATAAACGGTATCACTAACATCCATTTGGTTCCGTTTACGCGTTTTCTTCTGCACTTGTATTCGACGCAAATAGGACTTTTTGCACACTATTTTAAATGGTTCCGGCGGCCAATAATGCTCAGCATCCACTGGCTGTAGTTGCCCACTATATGTGATTAGATACTTGGCAACACTATATTGTTGATCAACATAGTTTGTCTCCCCAAAACCAATACGTTGAAAACACTTGATGGCATGTGAACAAGGCATGTGGTAGATGGACCATTTTCCACAAGAGCGTAACCTTGATGATTCATTTACAATATGTACATTATTCCCCCGATTTTGATGGATAGCGGTGCGAACTTCAAAAATATTTCTTTCGTTATCATACTGCAAAAATGAATACCAATGTGCTCGCCGTCAGTATTTCTCAAATCTCTTCATCGGCACTGACATAAATTCAACACCCCTTTTCATAAATGTCGTTGCATCTGCAGACCGTTTAACAAACCTCTCCGACATCTGCTTGAACGACATACGCACCATGGCTGTGATAGGCAATCCTCTTGCCGACTTCAATAACCCGTTGAAGGACTCTGACACGTTTGTAGTCAGAATTCCCCATCGTCTGCCACCATCCGCATGTAAAGTCCACTTTTCAGGGTGGTGTCGCATTAACCAACAATAGGCTGCCTCGTCTTCTTTCCTGATAGATTCCATGTGCCTCCGAAATTTATGTTGTTGGTGGTCTGTTGCTGCCATCTACATCAAATCATGTAGATCCTTGTTGGGATATGCTTTCTAGAAATTGGCCTTAAAGTGCCTCATACAGTAACGATGGTATGCATAAGGTTCTTGCCATGCATGCAAGTTCTCCACAGAACTTAATATACCACCGTGCCGATAAGATATTAGACAAATACTGGAGCGCTGTTTGACAACGTGCTCTTTTGAGTGGTTCAAAAACATCGTCCACGCGTCTGTGCTTTCATTGACACAAACAACAAAATCTATAGGAAATATCTTTCTATTAGCATCTACTTCCACGAATATCAATAGCTTGATATCGTACTTTCCATAGACATGAGTGTCGTCTATGGATATTACGGGCCAACAATGCGAAAATCCATCAATTGCTGGTTTAAATTCCCAAAACACGTAATTGAATAAATATTCTGGTTTTTCCGGACTTCGCCCAAGCTTCCATTCAACAACTGTCCCGGGGTTAAAGTGCTGTAGTGCGGCAATGTACTTTGACAGAGATGCAAATGACTTATCCCAGTTACCGTAGACAATTTCAAACGCTCGTTTGCGCTCGAGAAATGCCTTTCTTTTCGTAATGGTATGGACATATTCCTGGTGTACTGATGTAATGCACTCTTTGATTTATACCTTATGGACGCTTCGAGGTGCGGAATAAGTACAAGAGAAATCAAGTCAATATCCAAGTTGAAGTGATTCCCGTTGAATGTGCCCATTTCGCATGTGCGGGTGGGAATGTATTTACCCACTTTCCACATACCTGTCTTCTTCTTGGTCGCACGCAACATCCAATGACATGTCCAAAACCACATGCGGCAAACAACCTTGTATACTAATGGAATTGACTCCCATACATGCATCTCACGACACTCTTTTACGTTGTGCATTTTACAACCCCTGCTTACACGCGCTTTATCAGGAAAAAATATGCCATTTGCAAGCACCGTTGGTCTAGACTTATCCCACAATGCTGTCCGAATTTCATCAAAATCCCTTGTGAGAGCTTCCACATCCGGCATGCTTGGCAAGTTATTAATGTAAGGAATCTCTCTTGAATGAAACGACACTTCGGACTTGTACACTCTTCGTCTAGGGGGGGAGGGGTTGGAGCATACTCTCTCTTCAAATCAGGTCCTTCCTCCTCATCCTCATCATCACCATCCTCACGAGGAAAGGGTGTCTCGTCTCCGGATTCATCGGCATTATTGTCGTAATCACTGTTCTCTTCCTCACTCTGTACATCTGCCAGATCCCGATTTAATACGTCGTCTTCGGGAAATTGCGTGAGTACGGGTGGTTCAACTTGCTCGTTTTCACTGCACAACCAACAAAATAATAAGCTACTGAAATTAATAAATACTTTCCATATAGCTATATCACTTCACTTACAAGTCGTAATGTGATGAAATTCCATGATGGACATTTTCATTTAGGTGATGACTCCCGGATGGACCACTTGTAAAATTTATATCCGGCCGGTACCCCCTGTTAAATATATGACCGTTAATACAAATTCAATACAACAAAAATGTACTTCGTAACACAAAGGAAAATCGAAGTTTACCACTCGTCTTGTGAATTATGGAAAGCAAGAGAGAAATTATATTCTCACTGCTCATTCGCCGGCGGTGATAAGTTTAAATCAAGGAAAACTCTTCATCCGGAACCTGTCCGGAAAATACTGCTCCAGAATAACCACCCGATGACTGGGGGTTATCCCTACTACGCGCAATCTCATTGTTGGGAACGTCTTCGACCTTGACGCACATCTCCAACATTGTGATTACAAGAAATTCCCGGCATTCATTCGGAGTACTCAGAAAATCCCTCAAAGTTTCATCATTGTCGATGTTAAACTCCGAGGAAAAAGCAACCCCTTGCGGAGTGACGAAATACAGATATCTTCCGGTTACTTTAAGTATCACTGAACGGTCCTCACACTCATTTTTTTGCATAACAACGATATCAATTTATCGTACTCCATTGTAAGTGGCAATTCAACATGACAATGTGCAGGTAAATTATACCTCAGAGAGTTATTCTCCATCACAACCTCGCACCCTCAATATAATGAAACTCTTATTCGACGCTCTTCAGACATAATGAAAAAATGCTGGAGAATTTAACAACAACAACGTTTGAACAAGACTTAAAATATTTTTTGAATGATTTTTCCTACAATCCTAACCTCTTTATATAGAAAATGGCTAACCGGGGAATTTTTTTTTGATGTATAGCGCCCAAATTCTGTGCGCTATACATATTTGATTATTGTTATGTCAGTTATTATTGGTGGCGCCGAAAAAAGTGGTATATCGCACAAAACAAAAATGCTATATGTATAGCGGTATTGGAGGTCGAAATTTCAGTGTTGGGGTAATTAGGAGTTGTCTCTGATGGGTTAGTGGTATTGGATGTCGACGGGTGTGACTTTATGGATACTGAACAGTGTGTGGCATTGTGTCCTAAACATCCACATTTAATACAAAGATTAGTAGAGTCTTCATAATGTATTGGTTGCAAGTGGTTTCCTAGCTAGTAACACTTGGGGAGGGGTGTATCTAGATGTGCTAGGATACAAAGGCGGGCGTAACGATCCCGAGTTGTTTGTACTGTGCAAGTATCTATTTTAAGAAGAGTACCGATTAATTTGACTATTTTGTTAATTATTTGAAGACCATAGTATTCAGTAGGTAATTCTTTGTAATCTAATCCAAATAGTAGAGAAATTTGTTAGGGCAGTGGCAGGGTTGAATTTAGGCTCCCAGATGCGGAAAGTAAGGTATTGAGAACAAGAACCGAATGAATTGACTTATTTTAAATATTTTTAAGCCAAAATAGTTTTTAGTATTTGGTAAAGTAAAAAAGTATTTTTAAATACTTTATTTTAAGCTAAAATAATAAAAATAAGTCAAAAGTCAAAAGCTAAAATTTCTAATCTATAACTTTTAACTTAAAAGTCACTTACAACAAACTCATTCAAACGGGCTCCTAGTAAGCCAAGGGCATGGTGAAGTAAGTTTCAATGCTTGAAAAATTTATAGTAATAATAATAAGCCTAAATCAATAAGTTGAAGGGATTCTGTGGTTTGCCATAGCAGTTGGAGTTTGTTTTTCAGAAAATGGTAGGCAACTCTTTTACCTAATAGCTTAATAATTAATGATTGGTGCCTGTGGCGGTATGGTCGTGTTTTATCAGCTGATGAGATGGGTATGAAATTGGGGTGCTGGGAGGGATTAGATTGTTCGTCGTCTAGGCATAATTTTTGGAGGAAGTCGGTTTCAAAATCAGTGGGGGTTGGGGCCGGTGGTGGGATAGAGTGTCTCAAAAACTTACCTTGTCATTGTCATGATGAGGTTCGATACCTGAGGTAGGCAAATCTTTAGGCTTTGCTTGTGCTACGATGTAATTGGCGGAAGGGGCGGTGAAGATGTCTGATGTTATGAATTGAGAGGCTTTCCCCTACTCAACCTGAATTCTAAGGGTAATCATTGTGAACCATAGGGTTTAGATGCAGCTGCTTTCGATCGTTCCCAACGTTTAGATTGAGTAGACATCAAAGGGAGAGAAGACGATAGCGTACACCAGCTAAGCGTTGTAAAACAAACATTGAAATGCTATATTTATCCGTTAACTGACACAAGGCAAGAGTCAATCGACAAGGTGTTAATGCCCTAAGAGATATCGGGGACAAATCAATGATGCGCAATGGGGATAGTACGAGGTGACTGATAGCATTACATTATAAGAATAGAAAGAAATATTAAAAAGAACGACCATGGAGACTTGGGAATCTAGAGCAGGTCTTTCTTGTGTGCTTTCTCCTACTACTGTTTTTTTATCGGAACTATCTGCGTCGAGTGTTTCAATTGAAAGAGGAATGGAGACAATGTCTTTTTTTAGTTGTTCATATGAGTTCCATATGAAATAGTTTATCCCTTTCTTATTTTCTTTGAAATGATTTATTTTTTTTCTTGTTTTAGTTATCTTATATATATTGTTGAAAAAATACTCATTTAAATCTTCTTATTAAACCCAATACGTTGTAGAGAATAAAATTGAATCTCTTGAATCTTGTTTGCGTAATCTATAATTATAAAATATAATTGCTGGCCGATTGATTTCTTATTACAAATTTTTATTTTGTGAAATCTTGCTTATGTAATATAAGATAATTTTTTTATAAATTCAACCCTATATGATTTCATTTATTTTCTTATCCTGCTATAAGCGTAAATGAGGACTTATTTAATTGTAGTCCGGCATAAAACACAATCAGAATTTAACCTAAAATTAACACATTACATTAGGTGCTATTTTGGCCAAAACTCCTAGAATTTATTTGTCACGTCCCAAACTCGGGGAGGCATGGCTGACACTCGGTGTTGTGCCAACCATGCCTCCCCAGGTTTGGGGCATGACAAAGTGATATCAGAGTGGGTCGTGTCCTAGGGAATCTATAAAGCCGTGTCTAGTAGAGTCTTGTTTATGGGTGTCGTGCGCCACACTTATAAGCAGGAGACTACAGGGGATTTAGGACTGTCACTCTTTCTTCTTACTCTAGATCGTGTGTAGAGCTCACTTATAAGAATTCAAATCTTCTATTCGTAATAAGATGATGCCTATATTAAGAAAGACGATCGATAAGAGATATAATTGTGGAAGTGTTGAGTTAGAGGAACTCAATTTTTGCATCTTCACTACTACAAAAACTACTAATTGCAACTATTATTTAGTGACAATAAGTGATTTGCCGCTAATTGACTCCCGACACTCAAATATTAGTGGCAATAGATTAATTGCCAGGTAGATACACTTACGGTGGCAATTGAAAGACATAGGCATTAAAAGTTTAATAGAAATCTAACTTTTAGTATTTTATATTCCCTCCAACTTTTTTCCTCTTAACTTTCATTCCCGCTCACCCATTCCCTCCTTGTAAACCACAAAAAGTGCCCACTAAATTCAACTCTAATTCAGCCACCGTCTAGATATTCCTTTTTCTTCTATTTTTGTTTATCCCAATTCCCTTACTAACTATCATCCGACCACCGGCGGCGCCTTCACCATGGCAAGTGTCACAGGCTCGTTTTTAGTCTCTCCAAAAACAGCCCGTGCGGCAGCCAAGCCTCACACTTGACTTCAGCCTGCTCCAACGCTCGGCCAAAATTCCAGCAACTTTGGACTTAGTTTATTTAGGCAGTTTCAACGTAGTAAGCTAGACACTGATTTTAGGCACACGAAAATAAGTAAAGGAAACAGAATGTAGAGTAGAACACAAGGCACAATATACAGGAAAAATCTTTCCCAACTTTGTATTTAACTCGAGCATACAAAGAAACTCAAACTCGTGTACATCCGTGTACAAATGAAGATCACTCTTGACCCTCACAAGCTCTCTCAAGACTACTCTTAGCCTTAGGTGTTTTCACTCTTGAAAACAAGACTTAGGACTCCTTCCTAACTCAATGTGTAACTCTTTACACGATATATTCCATCTAGTTTTTATTTGCTTCGACGTAGATGGTTTTAATTTTGTATCTGGTTCAGGAACCTCATTTCTCATCAGCCTCGTTAATTTCCAGCATTGTTACAAATACCGAGCCCTAGGTTTGGATTTTATCTTTTTTTCCTTCTATTTTTGTTCTTTGTATTTAGACAAATTTTTTGTTTTAGTATTTAGTTTGTGCCCTAGTTGTTAACTTAGATTTGCTCAATTTTCGTTATTAATTTCTCATACTATGTGTACCGACCTAGCTATCATATAACTAGCAATTTGTTATGTGGTTGTGATGGATTATTAGGCATTATCAAAGTTCCTCTGTTTAATTTAGTGAATTCGGTGTTTAACACTGCTATTTACCCAAAGAAAGATGCTTTACTTTATAATTCTGATAAAAATTTTGCTTTCTTTGAACAATTGATGATGATTAGTAGGCCTTATTGGGATGATACTGGTTGAATGACAGTCTTTCATTTCACTTTCAGTAAAATTAGCATTTATTAATTTCTTTCACATTCAGTGGTATCTGCTGTTGTCTATCAATATCTCTCTTTCTTTTACCCCCTATCTCTCTCTCTTCCACTTCTTTTATATCTTCTTCAGGTATTGCATTTCTTTTCTTTTATCAGGATTAAGGGAGAATAAAGTGGAGAACATGGAAAAGAAACACTCATCTTGATTAACAGGTGAGCAATGAAGCTTTTGGTCAGATTTTATCCTTGGATTTCTATTTGATTTGTTGCTAAATGTAGTGAAGTTTGCGTATTTTCGTTTCATATTAGCGTTTAAAAGTTACTGGATTGAATAGTCATAGTTGCTCATACGCGCAGGTTGTGTTGAGTCTCCTATTTGATTGATATGTTTAGGACTTCATTATTTGCATTTCTCTCTTTTAATGGTTTGCCACTTTGTTTGGTGTTCTTGCTTGTTCGAACTCCTGGTAACTTTAAGTCAATGCGATTAGCGAAAATTACTTTGGAAATAGCTGCATGGTTCATGTGCTTACATCAAGTTTCTGAATAACAAGAAGAGAGGAGAGATTTTTAATGCACGTATATAACTTGAACTTGCAAAATGCTTCAAATTGATACGATTACTGACATGGGAGATTATATGATCTCTTCTCTAATTGGTGCTATCTTGAGGGATTTTATGTTGCGTGTACTAAATATTTAGTAGATCTCCAACACTAAATGGATACCAAAACATTTAGTAAAAGAGCATTTTTGTACAAACGATAAATTAAAATTATGTTGAATAGTCCCAAGAACTTCAATTATACTTCATGTATATGTGTATATTATAACAAAAGCCAATGACAAATACGAGATATTGTGAATTATGCACCAACAAATATAGAAAAGGAACGAAAAAGATGTAAATAAAAAATAACAGACATCCCAGAAAAATGAAAAGTGATAGACTATCGAATAAGTTAAAGATGAAAAAGCAGTAAACCCATATGGCACTAGGTATAGAGAAAATCAATGAAAACTACCAACATACATAAAAAGTTAAGAGGAAGGCCTAAAAATAGAGGGGTAAATAGAATGTCAGTGAATAAAAACAAAGACGGGTAGCTTAGTTGAAAAGTAAAAAGGATCCAATGTGGGTAAAATGGTTGATTCACCTGTATTTCGATAATTGATTGGTATTTATTTGTTTTCTGAAGGTATAAAAGTTGTAATATAAGTCTTCTCATAGTTATATGATATTTTGGAATGTCAGAGTTTGGCCAAGCTGGGTTCTATAACAAGTTACTCATAGCTGATGGTTAGGATATGCTTGTGTGCTTGAAAATATAAACAATTCCTATGCATTTGGGTATTGTATTTATAATAGTATTGTGGTTGGACAATATTTCTAGAGCCATACACTATTCTTATGTCCTTTTCCACACATATTGTAGAGAAAGTGCCATATTATGCCCATATTGTATTTTTTTTGGTTATGGTTATCCATGTTTAATTTATTATGGAGCACTATTTCACTTCCATTAAAATATGGATAATATTTCAATTTCAGTTAGGCTGGAGACCTGTTGGTTTTTGTCAAGATATTGGCCATATTTTCTCCGTGTATTTGAGTAATTAAATATGTTATTTTAATGTTCTAGATGTCTGTCTTCTAAATGAGTTATTCTATTGACAATAAGCTTATGACTTTCCTAGAAGGGTATGGACCGAGGGAGAAATTCTTAAACAAGATGTATATGCTAAGAAGCAAAGTTTAGCACACAATAGCTTAGGTTTGTCTAAGATTAACCCATTGAGAGGTGGCAAAACTTTACTTCAACATCTGAATATCTTGCTTTATTTTTTGTACTTTTGGTGTAAATCTTTGAATATATTAGTATTGGTAAATATAAAATGAATACTAGATTTTTAGTTTTCTCAATAGCTAAAAGCATTGGTATGCCTTTGGTCGTTTGCACCATACCGAACAAAGAAAAGGTATTGACTTGCTTACTGACAGAGAAAAGCCCGAGTTATTGACTTATTTGTGATTAATTTACTTGGAAAAGAAAGTGATTTATCTGAGCTTAATTTTGGCAACCCTTTGTGTTACCATTTGTTTTCTGCTAGATGGATTATTTCCTCAACTAAGATACTGCAGTTTGAGTCTTTTTACTTGTGTAATTTCAATACATGAGGCAATTCTGTTTGTGGTTTTGACTTGAAGGATTATGATGATGAAATTTGTTAAGATATTAAGCACACCGGATATAGTTATTGACATTGTTGTTTCTACTTATTTGATTCTGAAATTGAAGTTTTACTTTCAGAGTTTGTTGTGGGCATATCCAGTAGAATGTCGTCCAGTATTGGAAGACTGGAGGGGAGTTATTAGACTATATTGTCATGACAGATGATACTTAAGCACAATTGGCTCTTCTAACCAATATATTTCAGCTTCACACTTCATGTACGAACTTTTTTATACATATGGAGAGTTGATTGCATACGTCTTACACAGATGAATTGATGAACTATATTTGACATTTATTTTGTTTTATCTTTCCAGGTCATATGCCTTGATGTTTAGAGATTTAGCGTGCGAAAGATTTCAAGAGTTACAGAAGTATTAATCCACTAACTATTGTCTTATAATATATGTTTTTGATGACAATTGTTATTAGACTCAAAATGACACTAGCTTTTGAATTCAAATGGTGTACCTTTTTTTTTTTTTTTTTTTTTTAATGTTGTTGACACTCTAAAATTATGGATTAATTTTGATTATTGTGAATCTAGTTCAATATACTATGCTTTCTAGAATGAATATTAGCATATTTTATTAGTATATGGACAGAATATAGATATTGTAATTACACCGAATCCCAAGTAGGCGTATATTAGCATTTGTCGTTTTGTGCATAATTTATCAAAACTAAAAAGGTGTTGATGCAAAGATTAAAAGAAAATATAGGCATAGTTTTAATTTCCATTATAATGGCATTACAACGTCTATTTATCGATAATAAAATGAATATTTACCGGCCATTACAAAAGCCATTAAAACCATGTAAAAGGGTTGGGTGGAGGGTAGGTTTAGTGACCATGTTAATTGCCAGTAAATTATTGCCGCAAATAGTCAGATGTTTTAGCGGCAATAATTGGGACCTTTACCAACACTCTGTACAATTGCCGCTAAAGTCTTTAGCGACGCTGGATTCAGCGACAAATAGTTAATTGCCGGTAAAGATTTTAGTGGCAATTTTTATTGCCGCTAAATTACATATTTATTGCTGCTAAAAGTCTTTTTTGTTGTAGTGCTTGCTTATGATGAGCAAATGAGAGGTCTTCAGCAGATCATGTGTATACTAAAAGGTGTACGTTTCTTGATAAGGAGCTTTTAAGAAAGAATACTTATCCAGTCTTATGGTAAAAAAAAATAACGGAATCAAAAGTTAGACACGAGTTGCAACAAGTAAAAGAATACAGGTGAAGAAGGGTACGAGGTACCCAGTTAATAAAGACTATCCTTATTTACCATTCAAGAAGAGAGATATAAGCATTTTAAGTTACCTTCAACAGTAACATATGTGCATTCAATCAGTCACACCAATCTTAGTCATGCCATATGGGAGCTAACAGATATGGTTCAAGAGAAGGACATGATATCAGGATGCGGCTGGGGTTAGAGTAACCCCAAAATGATGGATGGATGATTTGCGTTAGTTGACAATTCCGAAGGATATTGCAAAAAGTGCTAATAGATCTCATTGTGAAACACCTAGGTAGTGCATTCTAAAATAGTACATCTAGATATGAATGCTACAAAGATAGGCGTTGGAAGCATGGAAAGGATAAATGTTATCTTAGTATGACTCCCGTCCCTAGTAGAGAGATAATGCTAGGCAACCCGAAGAGCCAGTGGATGGAGCAAAAGGGGAGCTAAAAGCAAAAGAATATCCTGTTAAAGTTTTCAGAATAAAGTGATAGACAGAATGGTTAGCAGGAAATAAGAAAAGAGCTAATGAAGCATCAAGAGTAAGATGTTATACATGGATGACAACAGTAGGTAAAAAAAGATGACGGTATTACATAATCTATAGTCAAGTAAAGGAAAAGACGAGAGGTGACATGCCTTGAGACAACAAAAGAGTATAGGCCATAAAGTCATATCCTCACTTCAAGAAATAAGTTCGTGACTCCAACGCAACTACCAGAAGGAAAAGTTAGAACCTAGAATAATAGGAATCAGTATGGGCTGGTGAACAAGATAAACTAAACGTGAATCAGGGACTGAGTGATTGGATAATACTCGATATCATGAGAGTTTCAGATCTCGTTCCGGTAATAATAGAATAGACAACGAAAGAAGATTCATGAGAAATTCATAGAATGGTCATTCAGGAAGACGCTTCCCTAAAGCAAGCAATGTGAGCAAAGTTAAGCTTACGGGACTATGTGTGCCAGTTGCATTAAGTGCCACCCTCGCGAGTAAGGAATTTCGTTAGCCTTGGTACAAAAGGATTACCGCAAGGCGAGGAAGGGTCATTGGTAATGTGAGAAGACACAAATGATGAAGAGGTAAACCATCTATAGGTAGATCGTTATAGCGCTAAATATTAGTACTTCCCTAAAGGGGGAATGTGGAGTGAGGTGGCATTAAGTCAGAATTAAGTAATTCTAGTAATTATGGAATGGTAAAGGAAGAATGAAATAAAACAAAAAAGGGATGATATTGCACTTATTCAAAGCCTACAGATATGCTACGATACCAGAGCATTATGCAAACACGACGTCAAGGAGAGGAAGTAAGGGTTCCTACCTGAGATATTATTGATTAATAAGGAGTCAGTACGAGAAGTAAGTTAAGACAAAGGAAATAACCCAAGAAAGATTTCGCAGAATATTGATATGAGAATGGGCCAACAAGTAGTTAGTAGTCGATTCAGGAAGAGCCCAGCTATGGCTAGACAAGAGGATCCAGACAAATCGTGCAAGATAAACATAGGGAACCCCAATATGGGGAATTAAACCTCACAATTATGACATCGTGATCGTTGAAATATATCCATATAGGATTTGGGGAAGTTAAAAAGGTACCGTATGAGTGTTACGGAAATAAAAGAGAGCGCCACTATGAAGACAGTCAAAATATTAGTTCGGAGGTAACCCTACAAGCACAAGGGCGTGGAGATAAGTAACTACAAGTAATTATATAAGCGAAGAAGAACATCAAAGAATTTCGGTAGGAATACGATGTGATAAGTTCGCAGCCTTACAAGAGTCAAGGGATCTCCCTCCTCCCAAGTACCAGAAGGAAAAACTAGTTGAGAAAATAAGGAAGGGGGCTTCAACTAAAGAATAACGACCTAAGGAGAAATGGTCTAAGGAGAAATGGTCATGCAAAAAGCAGTCTTACAACAAAAAAATTGTATGCACTCGAAAAGAAAGTGACATCTACCGTGGCTAATGAACGGGGAGAAAAATTGAAGGTAATATTCGAGACCATATGATTTGTACAAAAATTCTAGCATGCGTGGGAACTAGGATAAGTCAAGTATACACGCAACAAGGGGCAGAAAGACCAGGAAAAGTAATTGCATACGTTTAAAGGAAGATGAGAGGGAACAAAAAGAATGATTCAATCAGTAATCCAGAGTTAGTATATTATGGATACACTCAAGATTTTGAAGTATTATCCATGTAGCATATATGTTTACAATCATACAACCATAGAAGACTCTGGTATAAGTTAAAAGAAAGAATTGAGCCCAGGGCATAGATGAATGATTGAGTTGTTAGAAGATTGTATCATGGATATTCCATAACGCCCATGAAAGGCTAAGGTAATAACTAATACCATGAGCCACAGATTGGAAGATAGCTTAAGCCTACATAAAGGCTGATCTGAAGGAAGAGAAAACTAAAGAATTGCATCAACGGAGCAAATCAGGAGTCTGATTATTGGACCTAGGAAATTATAGAAGTTGTTCTTGAGATCATGGAAAAATCACTCTTAATATCAAAGGTGCAAGAGAAATAATACAACAACCATAATCTATAATGGGTCTATAAGAAATCCAGTTAGAAGTAGTACCAACTGCATAAGAAGTCATTATAAAGCTCTCACCGGGTTGTGTATACACCAGAGATGGAACTTTTTGAATATTAATTACACCTATGTGGAAGGGAGGACATGAAAAAAATAGAAGAAACGGTGCAAGATTTTAAGGTAGTAAGGTAAAGGTGAACAGCGTACAAGATACTCAAATACAAAAGGTTGTGAATAGTCCTTACTTCAAATAGAAGGCTAGGAGTGCGAGGATTCAATATCCAGGAATGATAGCGGCATCGATAGTGGAATATCTTCTAGTCGATGATTTCTAGGTATCGAGAGGTCTAGTTAAGAAAGTAAAGAAGAGTTAGAGACGATGTGATGTCTCGCTTGATGTTCTAAAATAACACAAGGAAATTCAAGCAAGTTGAAGGAAGATTACGAGTAGTATAAATAGATATGTATAGGTCGCAAGCTAAAGTATGGTAAAGCGACAAGGTCTTAGGAAGACAGGAGTAAGGATAAGAAAGAGCAGTGAGAAGGTGACGAGAATGGATTAGTCCTCAGGAGTAGGCCCATGAAACAAGGGAGCTGATGGCTTCTCTATGTTATAGTAAGCTCAGTATAGCCTGAATGAACTCAAAAGAGTTACTCTTCATAAGTAGCATTTAGAAGAGATGGAATACTGCCCTAATAATAAAATAAGGGTGTAATTATGATAGATCAAGGATGAAGTTTGGGCCTTCGATTGAGTAATGATTTGAAGAAAAAATAAGAAGAAGAAGGGATTCATGAATTGTACGGGATCAAAACACCCATGTAAGAGAATCACCTTGGGATGCTATAGAATACGGTTATTGAAGTACAACATCGCCGTTAAGTGGATTAAGAAAATCACTTCGAATATTCCTTGATGCAACGTAAGCCCTAGTGGAAAAGTATTACGTAAGAAGTTTCAAGTTATCAGTGGTATATTGCAGATCAATATTGAGGTGAATCAACAATGGATGGATAAGAGTCACAAAGTATGAGATGAGATTAGGCCGTTATTCTAAAGATGAGAAGTAGTGAGGAAGCATTAAAGGACTTAGATTTATACATATGGAATAAGAAACGAGAGTAAGCTGGGATTTGGTAGTAGACCTCAGCAGCGATAAATTAAAGTAAGAGTTATGGCAGTAAATTCATATGGATGGCTAAACAGACATATGCGATAAAATATATAAATACTCGTGAATTCAACAAAGTACCAAGCGAAGAACTTCAGTATACTCATAGGTGCCCAAAGGGACATCTTATTAAGCTATTTATATGAAGCCTAGACATTGGGCACACTTACAAGGTCAAAGTCGTACAGATTGCATGATTGAAGGTAGCAACAATTACGAGATTGGAAGGATGCCGACTACAAGTTGTGGTGTGAGAAGGAGGCCTAAGGGGGGAATGCCATGGACTTTGGACTTATTCATAGAACAGTCGCCTAGATGGAAAGGGAAGTTCTAAAGTATTCGGAAGACATAAGTTATGAAAATGATAAGTGCATCAATCAACATTCGAGGATGAATGTTCCAAAGGGGGAAATAATGTTACGCCCCGCAGTATAACATCGATGTTATGCTCTGCAGTAATAAATTACGACGATATTGCGCCCTGTAGTATTGTACGTTGAATTTGTCATAAGGTGATTGACATCAGTCTAAGTAAAAGATTATTTGGAGATTATAAGGATTATGCTATTTCAAGAGTGATGAATAAATTCGTGAAGGTGAAAGGGGAAGTAAGTCAAAGAAAATGAATTTTCATCCATGTTTGGCATGTGGGGGTAAAATACGGGTCGAGCGTTAATACCCGATAATTATGAACTAGTACCATACAAGGTACCATATAGCCGTGATAAAGTGACGTATAAAGTATATTAAAAATGAATAGTATTTTTAGGTAAATTGAGATAATTCTTAATTATACGGGTAATTGGTTAATTACCGAGTAACGGGACATTACCCAGTTAACTAATAAGTGGATAAAAATTTAAAAAATACACCATCCAAAACGTGGCACAAAGCCACTATGACTAAGAATGACTCTTAGTCATTTAGTCCATGTGGACACCTAAGGTTAAAGTAATATGTAACCAAGATAAGACTTCATTATGTGTCTTATCTCATTTAGGATCAGAACCCATGAATCATTGTTGGCATATAATTCTTAGTTCAAAAGAAACATTAGAAACAGAAGGTAATACATTCATAACTCATTTGATATATCATCTTCCTTCAAGAAGAACGTTAGCAACAGAAACCAAATTTCGTTCCAAAAAAAAAGCTTCACAAAAAAGCAAAAGTTTCCAACGAGAATTTGTTGGAATAGTAGCAACGTGGAATTTTGCGGTTCTAGAAGAGTACGGTGCAATCTTCGCCAAGAATATTATACGAATTTTTTCCTACTCCAGGTATATTAAGGTTAATCCCTTCCTTCATTTTGGCATGGTCTCGTAATTACATGAGTTTGATAATGGAGCATAAAGAAAAATTCATATTCTGGAATTTACGTATATTTTCCTAGTCTTGTAAGTTACAATATTCTCCTTATCGGGACTTCAATTCAATTGAGTATTTTCTTTTTCCAGTCAAGAGAGCAGAGAGTCTATATATACAGTATTACAGTATTTTCATTGCCATCGAGCTATAATCGATGGGCAGGCCCCTATTGGGCAACCTCTGATAAGATGGTAAGTTATATATCGAACCTACTGTGGCCGAACGCCTATGAGCAAGCCCAGTTGGTCGAGATACAAAGCCTAGTATGGCCGAGCGCCTATGAGCGAGCCTACATATATATATATATATATATACCAAGCCTTATAGAGCCGGACAACTATTTTACTTACTATATTGAGAGTGTTGAGTCAGTATCAACAGGTAAGCATATCTTTTGATTATCTTTGACTTCCAGCTACTTGTAGTTATTATATTATCAGTTCAGTTTCAGATTTCAGTATATTGCCTTACATACTCAGTACATTATTCGTACTGACGTTCTTTTGTTGGGGACACTGCATTCATGCCTGCATGTATAGATAATCAGATTGACGAGCCCTCATAGTAGACGAGATTTGCATTCAACGAAGGATCGGTAAGACTCCACCTCATTCGGAGTGCGCCCGAGTCTATGAGTCATTGTGTCAGAGTTTTGCTATAGACGTATGTGTAAGCCGATGCCCTATCCTGTTTGATGTTAAATAATCTTAGAGGCTTTGTAGACAGATGTTCAGTTTGTACGATAGTTTATTGATACAGTGTTTCCCCACTTACAGTTGTACATTATGAGTCGTGGCCATGTGGGCCCATGATAGTTACGAAACGAATGAGTTCAACTAACCCGATCTATGTATGTGCTAGTTTTGGTCGAATGTTCATGAGTTACAAAGTGGTTCGCTCAGGCCAGCACGACACCGGGTGCCAGCCACGCCTCCCCAGGTTTGGGGCGTGACATTATCGGTCATCCATGAGTAATACAACGTGGGTAAACTACAAAAAAAACTTAGTAAAAACCGTAAGTTAATATAGTTAGACAGAATAAGAATTCAATATAAGATTTTAATATATAGGAGAATATAGTTCGGGGGAGGGGAGGGGAGGGGAGGGAAGGGGGTTGTTTTGGGGACACCGAATAGGTTAAGTAGGTACTGACAAGGAAGTGATAGTTCAGGGCGGTTTCAGGTTGAGTTAAATAGCCACCTGTAGTGACGCATAGCACTTTTTTTTTTAGATAATTAGGAGTGTGTACTAGACACACATCTAAGAATGCAACGAGCGAGTGATGGTTCCCCAAGTACACGCAAGTATACGTAACTGTCAAGTAATAAAGTGACTCGAAAGTTGGATGTCGAACCCACAGAGACTTAGATTAACCGTTAACTATGCAAACTAAAATAAATTTACTGTCCAAGATGATCAAAAGTTTAACTTTTATATTACAACTACTATTGCGAAATTTAAACACGTAACCAAGGGAGGTATTGATCACGCCCAACTATGCCTTATAAAAAGGACGAAGTGGTCGCTGCAAATATATTCCGATTATCAAGTTCGGAGTCGAATCCCACAGGGAATTAACCTATCAATCACAACTATCAGACTCACACAATTTCACGTAATCAACTTTCCAAAATATTTGAGTAACAAATGGGATGTTTACTAACTAACTATTACTTAATGAGAATGCAGTAAATAATAACTAACTAAGAACGTGTTGTAGATAAGAATTGGAATGATCTAAGGTTATGATTTACCCTATTGTCGTAGTTCTTTCCGCTATATTTGTTATAAATTTTCCTAAGTCTTATCTATCTATCATGAGCACTCTGAGTATCGTAACTCTCTCCCGAGTAATTACAAAAATATACTAGACATATTCTCCCAAATTACTAGCTAGCTTTAATTACAGCTCACTTAGATTGCACCCAAGGTTTCATTATCCCTAATCCCACCATTAAACCCTTCATATTAATCCCTCATATACGTCAGGAGTGATGTTGTTCAATAATGACCTAACTATGCACTCTCTCCCGAGTAATGCACACTAAATAAGCACAGCTAATTGAGGGCCCTTCAATCAACAACAACAAGCATATAGTTGAACAAATAGAGAGAAAACTATGGCAAATCTATATTAACATAACGAGAAATTCATACTTCAATAGATTCCATCAAAATCCTAGATTAGAAGTTTAGCTACTCATACTAATGCAAAACACATCACTAATATGATTCATAATTCACAATTAGAAGTAAGAAGAAGAAGATAAACTCTGAAGAATTTATTGATCTTCTCTCCCTTGTTCTTGCCTCCAATATAGTCTAAAACAAGCTTAATCTGACTTCTGGGCGAGTTTAGGCTCTTATAGGTTTAGGTTAGTTGCCCAGGAAAATACACAAAAGCCCCTGCATTATATCACGCCTGGTAGTCCGTCTGCGGCCGCAGATTCAACCGCGGATCTGGCCGCGGATTTTCACCTCTTCACTGCCTCACTTCGCGAGCTGCTTCGCGACCGCGGACCTGCCTTTTGCGTTTTTCCTTGCTTTTCTCGTTCTTTTGCACCCAGGCTATCCGTTGGTTAGCCTTGTATGTTCATAATGACTTCAAAACACCCTTTATCTTCCTCCTAGCTTGGAGTGGCTCCTGCAAAACATAAATTTCTCAATTAGAGTATTTTGTTATCTTTTAACATTCCAACATCAATAAAGTGCAGTTAAATTAGAGTGTAAATAACGTCTAAAATATGTAATCATAGGCTACTATTAGGTATAGATTCCAGGGTTGTGGTCGGTTTATCAATCCTATTGAGTTCGTAATTACACCTGTTAATCCAAATTATCTATTTTTGCTAGTTGACCGGATCGTTTATATAAATAGCATTTTTCCACATTATTATACGTCTACTCATAATATATCAACCCTATATTCCTATGGTCTTGCATCTATCATGAACGAATATAATAGGTATTCAACTAAGCAAGATTGTTAGGTATATTCCTATCCTAACCGAAAAATCTTTCCCCGAGCCACAAGTTTAGAAACAAGCTCTCTCTAATTCTACTCTAATCTAAACACAACTTTCCCAAACATAGCATAAATAGTAAATAGAACTCAATTGCTCGCCAAACAATTAAACAATTATGCACAGAATTAGAAAATAACCAAATATGATAGCTCGAATTAACGGTAATATAATTAATAAACATCAATATTCATGACAATAACAACCCTAGAGCGTGAAGTTTATCTCCACATAGACATGGTAGCAAAACAATAAATAATTACAACGTTTGATGGAAGAAATATGGAATCTGCTGAATTCTAGCCTCCACGGCAGCTCCATGCTCTCCCTAGGTCCAATCCCCTTCAAAACGTGTTTTTTTTTTATGTATTTATAGAGTCTAGGGTTTGTTGGGGCGAATTGGGCTTCTCCTAATTCGGATAGGAGAAGCTGATTTTTTCTGCTTCAGTCCCGGTCTCGCGAAGTGACCCTTGCTTCTCTGTCCGAGACTTTTCTGGTTTCTTCTGCTCCGGTCTCGGTCTCGCGAAGTGACCGTTGCTTCGCTGTCCGGGACATGAGCACCAAACTTATACTTTCTCCAGATTCTTTCTTTTTTTAGTTCACTTTTGCATGAAAACTTTCCAAATCACTTTCAATTGATACCTACACATATAAATAACATTATTAAACTCAATTCACAAATATTCACATTAAATTTAATAAGATCGAGATATAATGCTAGGTAAATTACATGCAAAAATATGGATTTTTAGCCAAACATCACCACCCCACACTTAAACTCTTGCTCGTCCTCGAGCAACCAACAATTAACACTATTCTTGGGCACTTTACACATTTGAAGCACACTACACCAATGACCATGGTTGATAGCAACAATTAAACTATAGCATATGCAATCACATACACTTCCCTTTTCTTATGCCATACTTCACAAATATTCACAATAAATACAACATGCTCCTAACAATCCTAGCCTCAAAAACCAACTCAATGTCACAAAGCCCTCATGGCTTGAACACCCAACATCATAGAGAGAAGTCTAATAACGTTACCTATTCCTTGTGAAACTATGTGCCCTTCCAACAAGAGCAAGAGAGTAAGTTGAACCCATACATTCGAATCTCATGATCAGATATAGTTTAAGGGCTCACATACATAAAAAATGTCGCTCACTTTCACAAAAGAAGTCACATGCATGCAATTGGTACAATAAGCTTGCCCATAATGTAAATCTCTACTAATGTAGGCTCACTCGATCTAAAATCAATTAGGACTTTTTATGATTGTAATGTGGGCTAAGGGAAGGGAAGGATATATTTAGGAATAGTGTCTAACCCTACTAAGCACTTGAACACATCACATAATCAACTATAAGTGCAAATTCTTCAATACCAAATTTAATTTCACAACTAAAATCACCCTAACAATGTTCCCTCTTTCTTTAGGCACTACTTTAATTCATACCCACTAGCAAGGGCAAGATATCAATTGTTTTTTCGCAAGTGGTGTATTCTTCTACAAAACAGGTATGCCTTTCTTCCTTTCAATGGTTCCACTCGAAAGCCACCCAAATTCCCTACTTACTTCTTTTAGCGCTCATTTCACAATTAAAGTTCTTTAAGAAGCGGATCAAAACAACGTCAATTAAGAATAAAAAGGGTATAGGTTTGTAACGTGGGTGCCAAATAAAAGTCTATAGGCTCAAAAGAGTTAACTAGGGACAAATTTTATTTGTGATAGCAATAACGCTCTAAAATATCAATGAAAGCCTAAAATTATTTTTCAAATCGAGCATCACCTAAAATTTCGCTTCGACTCACATACCGGGCAAGTTATAGACACAAGCACAATAACATGGACTATACAAAAATCTCACCACACATGGCACATGACTCACTACGGACGGTCCTATTCCAACTGTTAACTAATGCAAGTATTCATAGAGCCACTAGATATTAAGCATTAAGAACAAAGTGAAGAATAGTCAAATAAAATAAGACCCAGGGGTCACAAAATATGCTATCCAATCAAACGAGGCATCATGATAAATTTAAACATATGGAATATACTACACATGCCAAAGCCTAAATATGCTACTATCAAATAAGTCAAGGGTGCCTGGAAATCTCATCTTTCCTCCATTTTTCCTAAGTTCTACTCTAAGAAAATAAAATAAAATAAAATAATATTTCCCGGTTCAAACTACATCCCATGAAAAAGAACCGAGGCACAAATAAAAATCACAGGGGATTATTACTACACTACCTACAAAGAAAATCTATTTGTCCTTTTTTATTTACACTTAAATCCCTCAAGAAAACTATCTATGAGATCCATCGTCGGGAAAAGTCCCAATTTTCTGAATTATTTTTTCTTCCACATTTAAAAAAAAATTAAGCTACTAAAATACTACACAAGTTGCGAAAAGGAAAAAATAAGAAGCCAAAATCAAAATAAGAAGTTAGAATTTTTCTAACATACCACTACTAATTATCTAGAGAAATTCTCCCACCTCACACTTAAAAGAGTGCAGTGTCCCCAATGCACAAATAAAGCAAAACAATAACGAGGGTGGACAAGAAACTCCCTGAAACGACAAAGGTCGAAGCAATCAGGGCTCACAGGGTACTTAGACTTCCCCCAGATATGGTCCTTGTACGGGCACTCCACACTTCGTTCTCACCATCTAGCTCGCTTTTGCACTCTTCCAATGACTTTACTTCATATACTCATGCTCCTACAAAATAAAAACAACACTACGAAGATAGAAAATAAAATAAACAAAAATAAATAAAAATAAAAGAAAGCAGTAAAGATGAGTTGCCTCCCAACAAACGTATAATTTAACATCGCGGCACGACGTGAACCACTTTTTCCCTCCACCTCGAACTTATGAATTGAGCCCCGAATTTGGCTTCAAGCTTTCTGTTATGTTCCCTGGGCGGTGAGACAACTTTAATTGGGCCAAGCAACCAATATCGCGTTTTACACTTCTTGGCCTTCGAATGAGGTATGTAATTCTGTCTCTCTGGCACGATAAATTCAAGAATGTAGCCACCCCGTTCCTCCTCTATTAGCTCCTCCAAAGGCTCAGATGTCTCGATTTTCATGTCATCATCCAAACACAATGTTGAAAAATGTATGGAATGAGGACCAATACGCCCTAACTCTGGAATTGTATTACTCTTTACATCCTCATATTTACATGCACTAGGCTCTTCAAATATAACATTATCCGCTTCCTCGCATGGCTCTAGTGTACTTTTCACAACATGGGCATCATCAACAAACATATGCTCGAATGATTGACTCTCCACTTTTAGTTCCTCAATTTGGCGTATAAGCTCATTTTCAACTTCACACAACTCATTACTATTTTGTTGGGCATTAGATGCATCAACCTTTGTAATCAATTGAGCTCCCAAGTCGTGAATAGCAATGCCAAATTTTTCGATCCCTTGTCCCTGTTCAGATCTTCCTTCTATTAAGTATTTTATTCCATCTGTAATTTTCTCACGTTGAGCCTCATATATTTCCAATCTTTCAGCTTGTTCCACCAGCTAAGTTTGACTCATAATCTCCTATTTTTCAAAATTTTCTCTTGCTGGTACTCGCTCTCTTCACTCAATTCTTCTATATTGGCCTTCATTCTTGTGATTGCTGCCCTCATTCTTTTCATATCTTTTTTGAGTTCATCATGTTGCTCTGCTACTTGCCTCAGAATATCCCTAATATATGCATCACGTTCCATATCCTGCACTTCATTGCCCCTATCAAACTCACAAACACTGTTAGCAAGATCAGAATAATGGCTCAGAGAAGGATGAAAAGAATTAGGAAAACCATCCCAATGGCCATCTTGACCACCACACATATTACAAACATTCCACTCATAAGATTGAGATTGTGCGCACAACTCGCTCCCGAAAATATTCTGACAATTTTTCCATCAGTGGGGTCCTCCACAATATGGACAAGGATCACCAAAATAAGAATAACCATCATTCAAACAATTTGCATTCCAAGATTCCATGTGAAAGTAAGTAAAAGAAAAACAAAATACTAACTAACTAAGAAAATTAAAAACTTGAACAAAAATAAATTAAAAGCTTAACTTAGATAAGCAATCAATAACTAAGTCCTCGTTAACGGCACCAAAAAACTTGTTGGTTCCCCATGTATACCCAACTATACGTGGCAGTCAAGTAATAAAGTGACTCGAAAGTCGGATGTCGAACCCACAGAGACTTAGATTAACCCTTAACTAAGCAAACTAAAATCAATTTACTGTCCAAGATTGTCACGGCCCAAATCCTAACCCAGGTCGCGATGGCGCACACCATTGTCAGGCAAGCCAACATTTATCTACTGGTGAGTTTCATTCATTTTTCCAAAACACTTCCCAACATTTAATTAGAGTAAATTTTATGGCATGCGGTATTAACATATAACTTAGGAAATTTTAAGCTGAATAACCAAAAAGAGTCATAATTTAATAAATACATCTCAAAAGAATGGTCTACTAATGTGAGTGCCAAGAACTAGTGTCACAAGTCTACAAGCATCTAGTAGAGTAATATCGAAAGGAATAAAAGTTTGTACTACTGTCTGAGAACAATATATACAGAATTAGTAAAAATAAAAAATAAAAGCTCCAAAGTGCTACTGGAAGTCGTCAGGAGAAGCAGCTCACCGTGAAGCCTCGACCAAGTATAAATCAGGAACGAGCTCCAGACTGATACCCAGATGCATCTGCCTCAGAACCTGTACAATTAAGTACAGAGCATAGAATGGGTACATAAACAATGTACCCGGTAAGTATCCCGCCTAATCTCGAAGAAGTAGTGACGAGAGGTCGACGTGACACTTACTAGGCAAAAATAATATGTTTTAAATATAAGGCTAAGCAAGAATGGCATTTATAAATACATGATGAAGAAAGGAGCATCAAATTTCCTTACAATTACCTTTACGTGTCAAGTCCTCTATCGTACATATTACAAATTTCATTCTTCCAGGATATTCAACAGGTAAATAACCACAGAAACACCAAACAGTTAACAAACACATAACATGTCGTGAACGTACGGTCGATACGACGAAATAATAAATGTGCACTATCGAAGGGTCGAACGGCTCGAACCATAGATGCATCTATTAAACCGATCATGAATTGAACATGTGACGCGGTCAACATAATAGTAGGGCTACCCCGCTGGGGAATTATACATGCGACGCGGGTGCCCGTAGATATACACATAATTAACAGAAATATCAGCAACTTAGTAGAGAATATTCTTACAAAGAAGGACCAATAATCTAAATTGTGAGATGTACTCTTCTAGATGTTCAATAATAATTCAATGATATTTGACAACCTAAATTATCGTTAAGATTATAAATACAACACATAAAACATGCTTGTGAATCCTAAACTACCCGACATAACATAGTAGTAGCTATGCACGAACTCTCGTCACTTCGTGTAGGCGTAGCCCCCACAAATAATATCATATAATTCGTTATATTCACCTCCGGGGACAATTCCCTCTTACAAGGTTAGAAAGGAGACTTACCTCGTGTCAAGCCTACTTTCCGGGTCAAGAGCATGCCTGCAACTCCAAATTCGTCGCCCAAGGACTCGAAACTAGCCAAACATCACATAAATAAATCAATCTAAGCTCAAAAGTCCACAATTCCCCTATTTAAATGATTATTTCAACCTAATTTGCAAAATCCCAAAATACACCCCCGACCCACATGCTCGGATTCCGGAAATTTTCAAGGAAAACAATCACCCATAACCTAAGGATCAATATTATATAGTTTTTGCATGATTCGATAACTAATTCCTTGGTAAATTCTCATTTTTATCAAAACCCTAGGTTTTACTCTAAACCCATGATTTCTACTAATTTAATGTGTTAATCTACCCAAAAATTCAAGTATTAAACTCACTTTGTGGTAGGAATTACTTACCTTACAATTTCTAGGTCGAACCTCTCCTTTGAAAGCTCCCCAAATCGTCCAAGGATGAAGAAAATGGCCTAAAATGTCTAATTCCCGTACTTAAAACAACTTCACTGCCTCCAGGATTTTCGCACCTGTGGTCTCGTATCTGCGAGCTAGTGTCCGCACCTGCGGAAGAGGAGGACAAGGCCAGGGGTCGCACCTGCGGAACGGAGCCCTCACCTGTGGTTCTGCTTCTGCGGGAAAAGGCCCGCTCCTGCGGAAATTGGGCAGCCCCTCTAAGGCCGCACCTGCAAGGCTTCGACCGCTCTTGCGGTATCGCACCTGCGGCTGGTCCTTCGCAGGTGCGGTCGCACCAGATCTGATGCACCAGCTGCTCTTTTAGAGCTTGGCTTGCCTCGCGCGATGTCTGAATCGCATCCGAGCCCACCAGAGGCCCCGTCCAAATATACCAACAAGTTCTAAATAATAATACAGACTCTCTCGAGCCTTTGGAACGTCCGAAACAATGCTAAATCTAAGAATCATACCCCAAAACTAAATTTGATGTTTTGGACGTCAATACCACACAATAATATAGGTTACTTTGTGTGGTACCAAATTTTTGAGTGCTGTCTCAATAGAAGAACCTGGTTCTTCTTGATGTACTTACTTCTAATGTTGCGGAATATTAAAAGCAGTACAGTAAAAACACAGATATTTTTACGTGGAAAATACCTGGATCAAAAGGTGAAAAAACCACGACCTACTCCTCAGTAGGATTTGCTCAAACTCTTCACTAAAAACTCTGAGCCAAACGGACTTAGAAAATAAACTCTTTTGTAATCCTAGGACTAACTCTAATCCCTTTGTAATAACTAGCCCCTAGCTAATTTCTACAAGCTTCAAGTTAACTCTAACTTGAACAATGTGTACCTATTACAATTGCTTCTATGACAGCTGAAAGATACAATATTTAAACTCCTCATACAATCAACTAGACTCAATAATTAATCAGATAGAACTGGTTCTTCTAGTTGATCTGTAGCCTTTTATTCGCACAATGACTCTGCTAGCAAATTGACTCTAGGAACTTTGCTTTCAGACTTTTGATTCACTTCAGCTTTTGTGCGTGTGGAATTCCAGCAGAAATATATCAAGTATTTATAGAGTCAGTTGAGCTTGTCGTCCAATTCTATTCCAACTCTACCTGGGTGAACAAATTCGTACCAAACTCAACTTCCTTTCTTTTGTTACTTTCCTTGCTGAATT
>ML431169.1:30906-50263 GCA_005239525.1 Nicotiana knightiana
GACCTGGTTCAACTGGTCAGCCATTTGTCAATCTTCAAAACTATGCAGTGACATGGGTCAACAAATTCCCCCTTTTTGATGATGACAAACTCTGTGCTTAATCCTTATACACTTCAGACACTTTGTATGGTTTTAAGCATTAATCATAGAGAATCCAGGTTCATTAGGTTATAAATATCACTTTGAAATTTTTTTTTTGAAAAAGTTCAGCACATATCTTCCCCATTTTGGCATCATCGAAAAGTTTGCAAAATGATATACTTACAAGATTTATTAATTATTACTCATGGATATTGAGGCAACTGCAGGTGCAAAGCATGATTAATCAACACAAGAAGCCAATAAATGATAGCTAACTAAGAAATTGAGACAAGTCAATAACTAGAAACACAATTCATTGATTAGGAACGATTATCAACCACCATACAGAAAAACAAAAACAAACCAACCATGAGAAAAAAATAGAGTAAAAATAACTAAAACTGAACAACTGGTCTAAAGAGGGGTTTTGGAAGCTCTGGACAGCCTAAGGATGGGAAGGTGCAGAGGAGGTTGTGGTCTTGGATTGTAGGAGAGAAAGCATCTGCTGAAGAATACCCTCGTTCTTTTCTTTCTCCTTTTGCTGCCCTTTTCTTCTTGCTCTCTTTCAGAGCCTTTTCTAATTTCTCTTCTTCATCCCTCACAGTGCTACGAGTAGCTCTTACTTTTGGAGAAGGAACATCAACAACTTTAGAACTGAGTGAGTTGCCTTCTTGGGCTTCTGAGTCCTTCTTTTCTTGGGGTTATAGGACTCCCCCAGTTTCTTCAGCCTTTCAGCCAATGTTTCTTCCCCAGATGAACCAGGTTCATCTGTTCCTTTCTTTAGACTTGCAAGACATGCTGCAGCTTCCTCAACTATGCTTCCCCCTAAATCTGTGACGTTTTCTCCAACAGTTTCAGGAATAGGACCATAGATAACTAGTGTGGTACCATCCTCCCTAGATCCCCTCACAACTTCGTTTCCCTCTCTCTCAAGAATTCTTTATTTTCTACCACCCCTCTACCTTCCAGGTATTTCAACATCAATAACAGACCCAACCAACACGAATCTTTTATCAGCAGAAGTAAATTCAGAATTGATTTCAAGATTACCTTTTTCATAACTGGTTGAACCAGGTGCGTCTCCCTCATTGACTGATTTAAAGGATTCATTGGACGAATCTGTCTTAGTACCTTTTTATGCTTTAATAAGATCCTCCAAGAATTTTTCCCTAGTCCCAGAAGCAACAGATTTCCGGGAAAGAACTTTGACACGACGATTCTTGGGATCAGGAGTAGGGTTTGGAGTGGGTTCGGGAAAGGGTGTATTTTCAGGGGTTGATGAAATTTTTGGTGATTCAGAACTGTAAACGGATGGAGAATTGGAGAATGATTCAGAACTTCCTCCATCATAATCACGATTAGGTGATGAATTAGAAGAAGAAGCTGGTGGTGGTGAAGACATTATTATGTATTGTTAGGAAGAAAAGGCGAGTTATCAGTTTTGGGTTGTGTAGTATGAGTTGAACTTGGTTTGAAGGTAGCTTTATGAAGAGAAGAGAAGAGTAATAATGACTTTTTATAAGATGTGGCTAGGGAGATTTCAACATGCAGAATTTGTACTCAAGTAGGAGTCTAATCGCCGAAGGACTGACTTGATTAGACATTTAATTTCCCCCTAACCTAGGCTAATTAAGTGAAGACTAGACTTATTGAAATTGGTTCAATTTGGGTGATTACGAAGTATTTGAATTTGAACCAATTATGGAAAGAATCCTGCTCATGTATGACTGTAGAATTAATATATGGAGAAGAGTACATACCTTGTCAGTCAGATGAATCAACATGGATGAACCAGGTTCATCTTGTTATAAATCTTTAAATTGCCTCAATTTACAAAGATAGATAAACATTATTAGTATCCAGGGAATCATATTAATACATGGCACAAGAGTATGGAAATAAAGATATGATGCTGAGCAATTATTAATCTGATTAAGTACCTAATTAAAAGTTTCTAGCCAAATTTTTTTCTTTTTCATTTTTATATAACTTTTTTCAATCAGGTAATCTGAATCATCCCTAATTCCACCCTGTTTCTCTCAAAATGCTCCCTACTAAGTGCTTTAGTGAATATATCATCAATTTGATGATCAGTAGCACAATATTCAATTGAGATCATTCCCTTTTCATAGTTATCCCTTAGGAAATGGTGCCTAACATCTATGTGCTTAGTCCTTTTGTGATGAACCGGGTTCTTCGTCATACTAATAGCACTAGTGTTATCATAAAAAATAGGAATGTATCCCACATAAATTCCAAGGTCCATGAGTTATTACTTGATCCATAGAAACTGGGCACAACATGAGGCTGCAGCCACATATTCAACCTCAGCAGTAGACATGGCTACTGAATTTTGTTTCTTGGTAGCCCAAGACACAGGGAAGAACCCAGAAAGTGAGCCATACATGAAGTACTTTTCCTGTCAACCAGGAATCCTGCATAATCAGCATCAACATATCTTACAAGGTCGAAATTACTACCTTTAGGATACCAAAGGCACAAATCAGTGGTGCCTTTCAAATATCTCAAAATTCTCTTTACTGNAATTAACCAGGTTCATCCACATCCAATTTTGTAGTTGTGGCTATGGGAGTGTCTATTTCTTTTGAGTCTTCCATTTTAAACTTCTTGAGCAATTCTTTCACATACTTTTGTTGGTGGATCATTGTTCCATTTGGGTTTTGCTTAATTTGCAAGCCTAAGAAAAAGTTTAGCTTATCCATCATAGTCGTCTCAAACTCACTTCCCATTAGTATAGCAAATTCCTTGCTCAATTTTTCAGAAGTCGCCCCAAATATAATATCATCCACATATATTTGCACAACCAGGAGATCCTTACCCTTTTCCCTTAAGAACAAGGTACTATCAATTTTGCCTCGTTTGTACCCATGTTCTAGCAGGAATTTTGATAATCGTTCGTACCATGCTCTTGGTGCTTGTTTGAGACCATATAGAGCCTTGTCTAGTTTGTATACATGGTCAGGTGACTTCTTGCTTTCAAAACCTAGAGGCTGCTTGACAAATACATCTTCCTTCAGATAGCTATTGAGAAAGGNATAATAGTTCCATCCTCATCGAGCTTGTTCCTGAAGACCCACATGGTGCCAATCACTGATCTATCTAGTGGCCTGGGTACCAAGTGCCATACTTGACTTCTCTCAAACTGATTCAGCTCTTCTTGCATGGCATTTACCCAATCAGCATCTTGTAGGGCTTCCATAATGTTCTTTGGTTTGATCATGGATAGAAAAGTATCAAAAGCACACAGATTTTTCAAGGATGATCTTGTTTTGATTCCAGATGCTAAATCTGTTATGATGTTCTCAAGAGGGTGAGAACTCTGATATCTGTGTGGTTTAAGTACCAACTATTCATTCCTAGACGATTCCATGGTGTCTTGTTGCTGTGCAGCAGGATCAGGTCCATGTTGCATATGTTGAATTCCCCCTGTCATGATGCTTGGGTTAGTTGAACCTGGTCCATCACCTGTTCCACCTTCCATGCTTGCTTCAATGTGATCACTGCTTCTTACCAGTCCAAGCTCCTCATCTTCAGGTTCCTGTCTCTCAGCAAGAATGTTAGTTTCATCAAAGACAACATGTATACTTTCTTCTACACACATAGTTCTTTTATTATACACTTTATAAGCTTTGCTATGTGATGAATATCCCAAGAATACTCCCTCATCACTTCTGGGGTCAAATTTTCCTAGGGAATCTTTGCCATTATTATGCACAAAACACTTGCATCCAAAAGCCCTAAAGTGGGATATGTTGGGCTTTCTCCCTTTAAGTAATTCATAGGGAGTTTTCTCTACCAGAGGTCTGGTCATGCATCTATTGATTATGAAACAAGCAATGTTTATTGCTTCAGCCCAGAAGCTGTGAGGTAGTTTGCTAGATAGAAGCATGGTTCTTGCCATGTCTTCAAGAGTTCTATTTTTCCTTTCAACAATCCCATTTTGCTGTGGGGTTCTAAGAGCAGAAAAGTTATGATGAATACCATGTTCATCACAGAACTCAGCAAACTTAGCATTCTCAAATTCAGTACCATGGTCAGATCTTATTGATGCTAGTTGATGTCCTAATTGATTTTGAGTTTTCTTGACAAATGAGGTGAACATATCAAATGCTTCATCCTTAGATGCCAGGAATAAGGTCCAAGTGAACCTTGAATAATCATCAACTAGCACCATCACATATCTCTTACCACCTCTACTCAGAGTTCTCATAGGACCACATAGATCCATATGAACCAGTTCCAACGTCCTGGTGGTACTGACTATTTTCTTACTTTTGAAAGAGGACCTTACCTGATTCCCCCTGGCACATGCCTCACAAACTTTGACCTCATTGAACTTAATGTTAGGAAGTCCTACCACTAAGTTCTTAGAGACTAGTTTATTAAGTTGAGTTAGACTCGCATGACCAAGTCATTTGTGCCACAGGAGGGGATCACTGTCTAACACACTTAGGCAAGTGAGTTCATTTTCAGACAGTGTGGATAAGTCTATGACATAGATGCTATTCATTCTTTTTCCCTGCAAAACAATCTTGTCAGTAAGCAGGTTAATCACAAAACATTTTGTGAAAGTAAAAGCAACCAGGTTATCTCTGTCACACAATTGTGATACACTGATATTTCAAGCCATCTATTAGATAAACATGTTCAATGGATCGTGTTTCATCCTTACCTACCTTACCAACCCCAATGATTTCACCTTTCTTCCCGTTTCCAAAGGAGACATTTCCTCCTTTGAGACTTTCAAGTGAAAGGAACTACTCCATGTTCCCCATCATATGCTTTGAGCAGCCACTATCCAAATACCAAATTTGGATGCCTCCTCTCACTTGAGCCTACAAAAAGAATCAGGGGTTAGTCTTAAGAACCCAAACTAGTTTGGGTCCTTTTCTATGAGAGAATGGATGAATCAAATTTTTCCTAGCCCAATTGGTAGCCGGTTTTTCCTTTTTACAAACCTCTAATTTCTTCGACTGGCCTGCTCTTTTGCAGTACACCCATATTTGTAGTGCCCAGTCTTACCACAATGGGTGCAAATTTTATTCTCGGGAAGAGTGAGATACTTGTTTTTGGGATCCCACTTGGGCAATTGACTTCCAAAGCCAATCCCTCTCCTGTTGCTACTATGATTCTCTTGAAGCCATATCAGGGCATCAGAGGATTTATTCCATTTACAAGTTCGATCTAATTCATGTTTGACTTTGCCAAGTTCTTCACTAAGAGTTCTTATTTGTTCATCCTTGGCATATATCTTATCTTTTAGTTTTCCCATGTTTTCTTCTAACATGATATGAGAATGATCAACAACCTTTTTACTGGATCCTAGCTTTAGCTTTAAGTTTTCAGATTTTAGTTCTAGAATCTCAGTTTCAAGNTTTTAGCATTGCACATTCTTTAGATAGTTGATCCTTCTCTTTGGTTGTTTCCTCAGAATCATCTATGAAATCAAGTAGCAACTCAGAGAGTTTTTCTTTAGATAGTAACTTTACTTTGTTTTTGAGATGGGAGATACTTACCTCTGGATCTTCATGTGATTCATCGTCAGATTCTCCATGAGCGTCTGATCTTCAGTCTCCCCATCTTCTGAGTCCTCATCTGAACTTTCCCCCAAGCAGCAACCATAGCCTTTGTTGTGGTTTTCTTGGGTTGGACCTGTTCCTTCTCTCATATCTCTCTTTTTTCATTCTACTTCCTATTCTACTTCCTACTGAGGACAGTTTTTGATGAGATGGTCAGTCTTACCACATTTATAGCATCCCTCGTTGGTTGGCCTTTCTAGAGCTTTTACTTTGTTGTAGTTTCCTCCGCTAGAGATGCCCTTCTTCCTCATGAGAAAGTTTATGAATTCTTTGGTGATCATGTCCATCTCATCGTCTTCCAGATCTGCTCCCTCAGTGTTTCTTAGTGCTAGACTCCTCTCCTTCTTTGGACCATCCATCTTCATTGTCTGCCTTCTTAGTTCATAGGCAGTGAGGTTTCCAATCAGCTCATCCAATCTTAGGGTTGCCATATTTTTGGGTTCCTGGATAGCAGTGATTTTGCATTCCCAAGAAATAGGCAAGACCCTTGTTAGGATCTTCTCAACTTTGTCCTCTTCAAAAATGACTCTCCCAAGAGACTTCAGTTCATTAGTCAAGGTTGTGAACCTTGTGTACATCTCTTGGATAGTCTCTCCATCTTTCATAATGAAGTTTTCATACTGAGAGTATAGTAGAGTACCTATTGACCTTTTTACCTGAGGTGTTCCTTCATGGGCTACTTGCAACGTATCCCAAATCTCTTTCGCAGTGGTGCAACTTTGGATTCTGCTGTACTCATATGGACCTAGTCCACACACTAGCCAATTTTTGGCCTTTACATTCTTCTCCCATTACTTCAGATTCTCAGCAGTGCAATCAGCTCTAGCCTTTGGTATATCTATACCTTCAGCAGTCTTCATCATGGTAGCTAGAGGACCATCAGTGACTATGTCCCAGAGTTCATAGTCTTCTCCAATCAGGTGGTCCTTCATCCTGTTTTTCCACCAAGAGTAATACTGGCCATTGAAGAGTGGTGGCCTTGCAGTTGATTGACCTTCCCAATTTTCAGGTGGTGCACTCATCTTGATCTTCTCCAAGGTGTTAGCCTTTCAAGGATAACCTTCTCTGATACCATTTGATGTTTTAGACGTCAATACCACACAAAAAGATAGGTTACTTTGTGTGGTACCCAATTTTTGAGTGTTGTCTCAATAGAAGAACATGGTTCGTCTTGATGTACTTATTTCTACTGTTGTGGAATATTAAAAGCGGTAAAGTAAAAACACAGATATTTTATGTGGAAAACACCTGGCTCAAAAGGTGAAAAAACCACGACCTACTCCTCAGTAGGATTTGCTCAAACTCTTCACTAAAAACTCTGAGCCAAACGGGCTTAAAAAATAAACTCTTTTGTAATCCTAGGACTAACTCTAATCCCTTTGTAATAACTAGCCCCTAGCTAATTTCTACAAGCTTCAAGTTAACTCTAACTTGAACAATGTGTACCTATTACAATTGCTTCTATGACAGCTGAAAGATACAATATTAAAACTCCTCATACAATCAACTAGACTCAATAATTAATCAGATAGAACTGGTTCTTCTAGTTGATCTGTAGCCTTTTATTCGCACAATGACTCTGCTAGTAAATTGACTCTAGGAACTTTGCTTTCAGACTTTTGATTCACTTCAGCTTTTGTGCGTGTGGAATTCCAGCAGAAATATATCAAGTATTTATAGAGTCAGTTGAGCTTGTCGTCCAATTCTATTCCAACTCTACCTGGGTGAACAATTCGTACCAAACTCAACTTCCTTTATTTTGTTACTTTCCTTGCTGAATTCGACTTCAATCTTCTCATCAGTTTGCAACCTTTTCGCATTAGGAGACAATCTCTTGGTTCATTGATATTTCACATTCACAAATATCTCCTATGCATATACGGTTCATGTGCCAGCTATTCCTTTCAAGATGTGTGCTCTGATGGACCTGGTTCAACTGGTCAGCCATTTGTCAATCTTCAAAACTATGCAGTGACATGGGTCAACAAAATTGAATCAAAATTTGAACTTCAAGTTCTTGAATTCACTTTCAACATGTCGAAACATACATATACTACTCGGAATGACACCAAATTTTACGAGCAAGTCTTAAATGACATGACGGAACTGTTCCTAGTCTCGGAATTCCGTTCGGACCTTGATAACACAAAAACACGTTCCAAACCTCAATTTTTGAACTTAAGGAATCATATTTCACTATTTGGCGCCGAAACGCTCTCGGTTCATCCAAAACCCGTTTCGAACATACGCCCAAGTCCGAAATTATCATACGAACCTAATGGAACTTTCAAATCTCAATTCCGGGGTCATTTACTAGAAATGTTGACCGAAGTCAAACTTGGCCTTTAAGGCCAACCTTAAGGAACTAAGTGTTCCTATACTAGCCCAAACTCCTCCAAATCTCGAACCAACCATCCCGCAAGTTATAAATTAGTAAAAGCCAATACCGGAAGTCTAATATATGGGCACAGGGTTCTAGAACACGAAGCGACCGGTCGGGTCATTACATTCTCCATCTCTTAAACAAACGTTCTTCCTCGAACGGGTCTAGAATCGTACCTCAAGTGATGAATAAGTGTGGATATCTACTCCGCATGTCCTCCTTGGACTCCCAAGTAGCCTCCTTGACTGGTTGGCCCCTCCAATGGACCTTTACGACGGAAACTCTCTTGGACCTCAACTGGCGATCTTGCCTGTCAATGATAGCAACCGGCTCCTCCTCATAACCCAATCTCTCGTCTAGCTGATGGTGCTGAAGTCTATCACGTGAGAGAAGTCAGTGTGGTACCTCCGGAGCATGGACACATGAAGGACCGAATGAACTCCTGATAAACTGGGAGGTAAAGCGAGCTCATAAGCAACCTCCCCAACCCGCCTCAACACCTCAAATGTGCCTATAAACCTTGGACTCAGCTTGCCCTTCTTCCCAAACCTTATAATACCCTTCATCGGCGATAATTTCAACAGAACCTTCTCGCCGACCATAAACGATACATCCCGCACCTTCTGATCCGCGTAACTCTTCTATTTGGATTGTGCTGTGCTAAGCCTCTCCTGAATCAAATTTACCTTCTCCAAGGCATCCTTCACCAGGTTAGTGCCATATAACTTAGCCTCACCAGTCTCAAACCACCCGATGGGAGAACGACATCGCCGACCATACAAGGCTTCAAATAGAGCCATCTCAATGCTGGACTGATAATTGCTATTATAAGAAAACTCTGTCAAAGGCAAGAACTGGTCCCACTGCCCTCCAAAGTCAATCATACATGCTCTGAGCATGTCCTCCAATATCTGAACTGTCCGCTCTGACTGCCCGTCGGTCCGAGGGTGGAATTCTGTGCTGAGCTATACCCGGGTGCCCAACTCACTCTGTACTGCTCTCTCGAAATGCGAGGTGAACTGAGGACCTCGATCTGATATAATGGACACAGTCACACCATGCAACCGAACTATCTCCCGAATGTAGATCTGGGCCAACCTCTCAGAAGTGTAAGTAGTAGCTATTGGAATGAAATGTGCCGACTTAGTCAACCTGTCCATAACAACCCACACCGTATCAACCTTCCGCAAAGTCCGTGGCAACCCAACTACAAAGTCCATAGTGATGCGCTCCCATTTCCACTCAGGTATAGGCATCTTATGGAGTAGGCCTCCTGGCCTCTGGTGCTCATACTTAACCTGCTGGCAGTTTAGACATTTGGCCACATACTCCACTATGTCTTTCTTCATCCGCCTCTACCATAAATGTTGCCTCAAGTCACGATACATCTTCGTAGCACCAGGATGAATATAATACCCTGAACTGTGAGCCTCCTCTAGAATCCTCTCCCTCAGGCCATCGACATTAGGGACACATAAGCGACCCTGAAGTCTCAGAACACCATCCTCGCCAATAGAAACCTTCTTGGCACCACCCTGCAACATGTCTCCCGGAGGTCTACCAAGTGCGGATCATCATACTACCGAGTCTTGATCTCCCCCAACAATGAAGACTAAGCCACCACACGTGCAAGAACCGGCTGGGCTCTGAAAGGTTCAACCTCACCAGGCGATTAGCCAAGGATTGAATGTCTAAATCTAGTGGTCTCTTCTTTGCTGAAATGAAAGCCAAGAAACCCATGTTCTCTGCCTTCCTACTTAAGGCATTTGCAACAACATTCGCCTTGCCCGGGTGATAAATAATAGTAATGTTATAATCCTTCAATAAATCAAGCCATCTACGCTGCCTCAAATTAAGATCCCTCTGTTTGAACAAGTGCTGCAAGCTGCGGTGGTCCATATAAACCTCACAAGGCACCCCATACAAGTAGTGCCTCCAAATCTTAAGAGCATGAACAATCGCCGCCAACTCCAAATCGTGCACAGGGTAATTCTTCTCATGAACCTTCAGCTGACGTGAAGCATATATTCAATAACTCGCCCCTCTTGTATCAATATACATCCCAAACCAACGCGTGAAACGTCACAATAAACTGTATACATCCCCAAACCGGAAGGCAACACTAAAACTGGTGTTATGGTCAAAGCTGTCTTGAGCTTCTGGAAGCTCACCTCACACTCATTAGACCATCGGAATGAGGCACCCTTCTGGGTCAATCTGGTCAGAGAGGCTGCAATGGATGAAAAATCCTCCACAAACCGGCGATAATAACCTGTAAGTCCTAAGAAGCTCCTGATCTCTGTCACTGAAGTAGGGCGTGGCCAACTCTAAACTGCCTCAATCTTCTTAGGATCCACCTTGATACCCTCCCCGGATACCAATGCCACAGAAACCAACCAAAACTCACATTTGGAGAACTTAGCGTACAACTTTTGTTCTCGCAAAGTCCGGAGCACAACTCTCAAGTGCTGCTCGTGCTCTCCCAGACTATGTGAGTAAATCAGAATGTCATCGATGAAGACAATGACAAAAGAATCGATATAAGGCCTGAACACCCTGTTCATCCAATCCATGAATGCTGTTGGGGCATTAGTCAAGCCAAAGGACATAACTGGGAACTCATAACGACCATATCTCGCACGAAAGGCAATTTTTGGAACATCTGAGTCCCTAATCCTCAGCTGATGGTACCCTGATCTCAAGTCAATCTTAGAAAACACCCGAGCGCCCTGCAACTGGTAAAACAAATTATCGATACGCGGCAACGGGTACTTGTTCTTGATGGTAACTTTGTTCAACTGGCGGTAGTCAATACACATCCGCATAGTCCCATCATTCTTCTTCACAAATAACACTGGAGCACCCCAAGGTGATACACTTGGTCTGATAAACCCCTTAGCTAACAAATCCTTAAGCAGTTCTTTCAATTCCTTTAATTCCTTTAGAGCCATACTATGAGGGAATAGATATAGGCTGGGTGCCTGGAGCTAAGTCAATGCAAAAATCAACGTCACGATCCGGTGGCATGCCTGGAAGTCTGAAGGAAATACATCAGCGAACTCTCGAACTACTGGCACTAAATCAATCATCGGAGACTCGGCGGTGGTGACTCGCACATAAGCAAGATAATCCAAACAGCCCTTCTCGACCATACGTCGATCCTTCAGGAAAGAAATCACCCGACTAGCTTTACTAACTGAGGAACCTCTCCACTCCAATCTCGAAAACTCGGGCAAGGCTAGAGTAACAGTCTTGGAATGGAAATTTAGAATGGTATGATAGGGAGATAGCCAATCCATGCCCAGGATGACCTCAAAATCAACCATATCAAGCAACAGGAGGTTCGCTCTGGTCTCGAACCCACATAATGTAACCACACAGGATCGATAAATCCGGTCCACCACCACAGAATCGCCCACATGAGTGGACACATAAACATGAGTACCCAAAGACTCACGAGGAATATCCAGGAAATGAGCAAACAAGGCTGATACATATGAAAAAGTGGATCCTGGATCAAATAATACCGATGCATCTCTACCGCATACTGAAATGATACCTGGGATCACGGCATCTGAGGCCACTACATCTGGTTTGGCCGGGAAAGAATAGAATCTATCTGGAGCGTCGGATGATTGACCTCCATCGGAATGAACAGGAGTTGGCTCGGCTCCCCCTGCCTGGTCTCCACCTCTAGGACGACCTCTACCAGCCTATCCTCCACCTCTGGGTAGCCGAACCGCCGTTGCTGAATCCATAGGCTGATGACTCTGTTGCACGGCCTTGCCCCGAGGCCTAGGACAAGTCCTCTTAATATGGCCTGGATCCCCGCACTAATAACAACCGCTCGGCACCATAACTTGCTGCCCTGAAGAACCCTGAATAGCTGGAGGACGGTATGAACTCTCTAGCATAGCACTGAAATAAGGGCTGGGAGACCCCTAATGACCAGAATACCTGCCGGAGGAACCCTGAATGGTTGGAGGGCGATAAGAACTCTCCGGCATAGCACTGAAATAAGGCCTCGTCGGAGCACCTCGAGGAGGTGGTGGGGGTGCTGAATATGGGGGCCTACTAGGCTGGACCCTACCAAACTGACCTATGCCCTTGGCTAGAGCACCTCTGAAATCCCCAGAAAACCTATCTCTCTTATCCTGCTTTCCCTACTCTCTGCTCCTCGACCGATAACCCTGAATCCTGCGAGCAATCTCTATCACAAGCTGATAAGGAGTCCCCATCTCCACCTCTCAGACCATGTTGGCCCTAATACCTGAGTGCAACCCAACTACATATCTCCACACTTTCTCTGCATCAGTAGGAAGTATCATGAGTGCATGACGAGAGAGCTCAGAAAACCTAGCCTCGTAGTCGGTAACTGACATTTGACCCTGCTCCAGCTACTCAAACTGATACCGCAGCTCTTCCCTCTCAAAGAGTGGAATATACATGTCCAAGAATAGCTGAGTGAACTGCTCCCAAATGATGGGAGGAGAATCTGCCGGTCTGCCAAGAATGTAGGACTGCCACCATCTACGGCCCTACCCTCTAGCTGGAAAGTAGTAAAGTCAACTCCATAGGACTTCAGTATCCTCATGTTGAGCAGTCTGTTCCTACACCTATAAATAAAGTCATAGGCGTCCTCATGACGCTCGCCTCCGAATACAGGAGGGTGCAGTCTGGTCCATTTGTCTAATAGCTTTTGCGGATCACCGTCCGCAGCTGGTCTGGGCTCAGGTGCTGCTGCTAATGGCTAGACCCCGCCCACGGGCAGTGTACCCAGGGTCTGATATACTGATGTTGCGTGTCCTGCAGCCTGGGCAGTAGGGGTTTTTGCTCCCCCTCCCGCCTGAGATGGGGCCGGATCTGCTGGAAATAAACCAGCATGAGTCATGGTGTCCATGAACCGCATCATACGGCCCATGACCTCCTGAAATCTCAGCGCCGTCATGAAGTCCAACGGGGCAGGATCTGATGCGGGCACCTCGCTCTGCTCTTCAGTGATGGGATACTCTGCTGGATCCGCTGGCGGTGCAATTGGAACAGCTCTGGGACACCCTCGTCCCCTACCTCGGGCCGATGCCCTCCCCCGACCTCTGCCACGGCCTCGGATGACGGGGGTAGCGGCCCCTCCCAGGTCTGGACGTCGACTGTGCGCGTCCTCACCATCTGTGAGAGAATAGAAGAGTGAGATTTAGTATACCATCAACTGCACGATAACACCCTATAGCCTCCCGAAGATAAATACAGACGTCTCTGTACCGATCCGCAAGACTCTATTGGGTTTGCCCGTAACTTGTGAGACCTATGTGAACCTAGAGCTCTGATACCATGTTGTCACGACCCAAATCCTAACCCAAGTCGCGATGGTGCCCAACACCATTGTAAGGCAAGCCAATATTTATCTACTGGTGAGTTTCATTCATTTTTCCAAAACACTTCCCAACATTTAATTAGAGTAAATTTTATGACATGCGGTAATAACATATAACTTAGGAAATTTTAAGCTGAAGAACCAAAAAGAGTCATAATTTAATAAATAGATCCCAAAAGAATGGTCTACTAAGTGTGCCAGGAACTAGTATCACAAGTATACATGCATCTAGTAGAGATATCGAAAGGGGTAAAAGTTTGTCATACTGTATGAGAACAATATGGACAGAATTAGCAAAAAAAAAAAAAAGAAAAGAAAAACTCCAAAGTGTTGCTGGAAGTCATCAGGAGAAGCAGCTCACCGTGAAGCCTTGACCAGGTATAAATCAGGAACGAGCTACGGACTGATACCCAAATGCACCTGCCTCAGAACCTGTACAATTAAGTACAAAGCATAGTATGAGTACATAAAAGATATGTACCCAGTAAGTATCTCGCCTAATCTCGAAAAAGTAGTGACGAGAGGTCGACTTGACACTTACGGGCCAAAATAATATGTTTTAAATATAAGTCTAAGCAAGAATGGCATTTATAAATACATGATAAAGACAGGAGCATCAAATTTCCTTACAATTATCTTTACATGTCAAGTCCTCTATCGTACAGATTACAAATTTCATTCTTCCAGGATATTCAACAGGTAAATAACCACAGAAACACCAAACAGTTAACAAACACATAACATGTCGTGAACGTACGGCCGATACGACACAATAATAAATGTGCACTGCCGAAGGGTCGAACGGCTCGAACCATAGATGCATCTATTACACCGCTCACGAATCGAACATGTGACGCGGTCAACATAATAGTAGGGCTACCCCACTCGTGAATCATACATGCAACGCGGGTGCCCGTATATATACACATAATTAATAGAAAAATCAGGAACTTAGTAGAGAATATTCTTACAAAGAAGGTCCAATAATCTAAATTGCGAGATGTAACCTTCTAGATGTTCACTTAATAATTCAATGATATTTGGCAACCTAAATTATTGTGAAGATTATAAATACGGCACATAAAGCATGCTTGTGAATCCTAAACTACTCGACATAACATAGTAGTAGCTATGCACGGACTCTCGTCACTTCGTGCGTGCATAACCCCCACAAATAGTAGATATATAATTCGTTATATTCACCTACGGGGACAATTCCCTCTTACAAGTTTAGAAAGGAGACTTACCTCGTGTCAAGCCTACTTTCGGGGTCAAGAACGCGCCCGAAACTCTAAATTCGTCGCCCAAGAACTCGAAACTAGCCAAACAGCACATAAATAAATCAATCTAAGCTCAAAAGTCCATAATTCCCCTATTTAAATGATTATTTCAACCTAATTTGCAAAATCCCAAAATACACCCCCCGACCCACATGCTCGGATTCCGGAAATTTTCAAGGAAAACAATCACCCATAACCTAAGGATTAATATTATATAGTTTTTGCATGATTCGATAACTAATTCCTTGGTAAATTCTCATTTTTATCAAAACTCTAGGTTTTACTCTAAACCCATGATTCTACTAATTTAGTGTATTAAATTACCCAAAAATTCAAGTATTAAACTCACTTTGTGGTAGGAATTACTTACCTTACAATTGCTAGGTCGAATCTCTCCTTTGAAAGCTCCCCAAATCGTCCAAGGATGAAGAAAATGGCCTAAAATATCAAATTCCCGTACTTAAAACAACTTCACTGCCTCCAGGACTTTCGCACCTGCGGCTCGAGGACTGCACCTGCGGTCTCGCATCTGCAAGCTAGTGCCCGCACCTGCGGAAGAGGAGGAGAAGGCCAGGGGTCGTACCTGCGGTTCCGCTTCTGCGGGAAAAGGAGCACTCGTTCGGAAATTGGGAAGCCCCTCTAAGGACGCACCTGCGAGGCTTCGACCACTCCTGCGGTATCGCATCTGCGACTGGTCCTTCGCAGGTGCGGTCGCACCAAATCTGATGCACCAGCTGCTCTTTTATAGCTTGGTTTGCCTCGCGCGATATCCGAATGGCATCCGGGCCCACCGAAGGCCCCATCCAAATATACCAACAAGTTTTAAATCATAATACGGACTCGCTCGAACCTTCGGAACGCCCGAAAAACGCTAAATCTAAGAATCATACCCCAAAACCAAATTGAATCAAACTTTGAACTTCAAGTTCTTGAATTCACTTTCAACAAGCCGAAACATACCTATACTACTCGGAATTATACCAAATTTTGCGAGCAAGTCATAAATGACATGACGGAACTATTCCCAATCTCGGAATTCCATTCGGACCTTGATAACACAAAAACACGTTCCAAACCTCAATTTTTTAACTTAAGGAATCATATTTCACTATTTGGCGCCGAAACGCTCCCGGGTCATCCAAAACCCGTTCCGAACATACGCCCAAGTCCGAAATCATCATACGAACCTACTGGAACTTTCAAATCTTGATTCCGGGGTCGTTTACTAGAAATATTGACCGAAGTCAAACTTGACCTTTAAGGCCAACCTTAAGGAACTAAGTTTTCCTATACCACCCCAAACTCCTCCAAATCCTGAACCAACCATCCCCCCAAGTTATAAATCAGTAAAAGCCAATATGGGAAGTCTCATTTAGGGGCACGGGGTTCTAGAACACAAAGCGACCGGTCGGTTCGATACAAAGATGATCAAAAGTTTAACTTTTCTATTACAACTACTATTGAGAAATTTAAACACGTGACAAATGAGGTATAGATTCCAGGAATGTGGTCGGTTTATTAATCCTATTGAATTCGTAATTACACCTGTAAATCCAAATTATCTATGTTTGTTAGTTGACCGGATATTTTATATAAATAGCATGTTCCCACAATACTATCCGTCTATTCATAATATATCAACCCTATATTCCTATGGTCTTGAATCTATCATGAACGAATATAATACGGTATTCAACTAAGCAAGAATGCTATGTATATTACTATCCTAACCGCGAAATCTTCCCCCGAGCCACGGGTTTACAACAAGCTCTCTCCACTTCTACTCTAATCTAAACGCCGATTTCCCAAGCATAGCATAGATAGTAAATAGAACTCAACTGCTAGCCAAACAATTAAGCAATTATGCACAGAATTAGAGAAACAACCAAAGATGATAGCTCGAATTATCGGCAATATAATTAATAAACTTCAATATTCATGACAACCACAACTCTAGAGTGTGAAGTTTAGCCCCACATAGACATGGTAGCAAAATAACAAATCATCAAGAAAAAGTAAAGATTACTAAGTTTGATAGAAGAAAGATAAAATCTGCTGAATTCTGACCTCCACGGTGGCTCCTTGTTCTCCCTAGGTCCAATCCCCTTCAAAACGTGTGTTTTCTTGATGTATTTATAGAGACTAGGGTTTGTTGGGGAAAATTGGGCTTCTCCTAATTCGAATAGGAGAAACTGAATTTTTCTGCTTCGGTCCGGTCTCGCAAAGTGACCCTCGCTTCGGTGTCCGGGACTATTATGGTTTCTTCTACTCCGATCCCGGTCTCGCAAAGTGAACCTCGCTTCACTGTCTGGGATCTGGTCACCAAACTTATACCTTCTCCAGATTCTTCCTTGTTTTACTTCACTTTGCATGAAAACTTTATAAATCACTTCCAATTGACTCCAACACATATAAATAACATTATTAAACTCAAGTCACAAATATTCACACTGAATTTAACAAGATCGAGGTATAATTCTAGGTAAATTACATGCAAAAAGATGAATTTTTAGCCAAAAATCACCGAGTTTCAATATGAAAGACAATATAGTTCAAGGGAGCTTTGGGGACACCAAATAGTTTAAATAGGAAACTGACACAAACGTGATAGTTTAAGGGGGTCATAGGGTATAGGTCTTGTCCAAATAGTCCTCAAAGTATGCAATCTATTTAGTTTTGGTCATCGAGGCCTGCCATATTTTCTAATGGTTTTCATAGTATAGATTTGGAGGTCAATTCATTTAGTAGTAACATGATAAATGTTTACACTCGGCTTAATAAAGTTATCTATAAAAGACAAACTAAGGTTATAAAAGTCCTATTTTTAATAAATTAAAAAATTTGTTAAAAGGAAGTAAAGTAATACTCCATAACAAAAGTTAGAGTTTCCATCAATGTTCCTTTTTCTTTTATGCATTCTTCTTCTTGGTTTGGCTCCATTTGATATTTTGCGTCATTCTCCTAAACTACGATTATTTACTTTTTCACCATATACTTATCCGAAATAAATTTAATACCTTCCTGAAAGATGACGTGGCAAAGGGAAAAGAAGAATCTTCTTAAACGCGAGTGAAGAGAATAAAAAAAAAAATTAAAAACTCATTAAATTGTACATGTGTCAAATATTTATTGGGCGCTATGTACCTAACGTACTTAATTTTCCGTGGCCCTTTTTCCTCTGATTTTTCTTTTTCTTTTTCTTTTTCTTTCCTTTTCTTTTTCTTTTTCCTTTTCCTTTTCTTTATCCAACTTTTCTTTTCTATCCTCCTCCTCCTCCTCCTTATATTTTTCCATGAGCAAAACCTCCATTGTTTTCGATTCCCCTTCCTCTTCCCTGCAGAAAATTAATTAGAGGGTGCAAAAATCATTAGTTGTATTTTCACCTTTAACTATTGAAAACCCATGAGAATGTATTAACATGGAAAAACTCAAATTAAACTATAATATGCCATCAAATGCTGGCCGAAAAAATTCCTTCGGTGAGCTTCTATTTTCTTCGATCAACCTTCAAACATATTCGTGTCTCTCTAATCCCTTTTCTGTCACGACCCAAAATCCGACTAGCCGTGATGGAATGTAACCCAACCCGTTAGGTAAGCCAATTAACAACAATCTAATTTAATGAGATTTATTAAGAGAAGACGTGATAATTCAACTGCTTTTATTAAAAGAATTTCCCAAGGACTGGTAATTCAAATCATGAGCTTCTAAGATTTTGATTTTTACAAAATTGAACTGAAATAAGTACAACAACTGTTTGAATATAAATTAACAGAAGTCAAATCTAAAGCTACCAAGGACAAGTGATTTCCATAACTGGAACACAGGTACACCTTTAGGTCCAACACCTGCCGTACGCAGCAACATCACCATCGAACATCTGCAAGCAAGGTGAAGAAGTATAGTATAGGTACAATCCATCCCATGTACTCAATATGTAACAAACCTAACATTAGGTTGAACGTAGTGACGAGCTGGGACATGGGTTAAGGTCCAACTCCAATAACCAGCCACAGTTCATAACAACATAATAAAAAATGGTACAAGAAAATAACTCAGAGATAAGATGCTCAACTCGTTGACATGATTTCCAAGTATAACGGTAAATCCCAAATCTTTCACCAAAAACCCCAAAAACATATGAGTAAGTTTGGAAACTGTGATATCTCCAAAAAAAACCTTTCAACAATAAATAAGATGTTTCATTTTTAGATAGCATGAGGAAAATACATCTCTATGTCTACATGTCAATATACAGGTGAAATCATATATGTCCCCAAAATCGGGCAGCAAAAGGAAATGCATCTCTATGCATGTATCTCAAGTACGCATGTCAAATACAATATAACTCAGTGATGAACTTATGTACTCACACTCTCAGAGTACTCAATCTCACTGTCTCGTATTCTCTCTCACCATGCTCAATACTCAGCACACTCAGTCACTCAGCACTGTACAATACCTGGCGTGAAACACGATCCATATATAGCCATAAGTCCTATTGCGGCGTGCAAACCGATCGACATATATATATCCATAAGGCTTGTTGCGGCGTGCAACCCAATCCACATTTATATATAGCCATAAGTCTCGTTGCAACGTGCAATTCGATCCCCCCCCCCCCACACACACACATATATAT
>ML431169.1:50838-72581 GCA_005239525.1 Nicotiana knightiana
ATATATATATATATATATATATATATCATAGTACGATACTCAGGCCCCAACTCAGTCACCAATCTCTCCAGTCTCTCGGCTCACAATGCTCATACTAAGCATCCCTAATCTATGATGCGAGATGTGACAATATACAATAACAAAGACTGAGATATGATATGAAATGATGAATGCAACTGAATAAATAATTATAATTAAGAAAATAACTCAACATCAAAGAACGACCCCTATGAGTCCTAATAGTACCAACATATAGTCTAAACATGATTTCTAGCATAAATTACAGCTCAACTGCTCTAACACATTATGTACAGCAAAAATGTTCAGATAAGAGGGCTACACAGTTCCATGGAATCGACTATATCATAATTCACATGGTGCACGCTCACACTCCCGTCACCTAGCATGTGCGTCACCTCAACATCAATCATATAATACGTAATTCGGGGTTTCATACCCTCAACACCAAGTTTAGAAGTGTTACTTACCTCCACAAGCTAAATCCAATACCGAGCAAGCCAAACGATTCTCTGAAAATGCCATCTCGCGCGTACCGACCTCCGAACAACTCGAAACTAGCCAAAACCAACTCAACTACATCAAATAAAGCCCAAGGAAACAATTCCAAGTGATACATGACGTATCTTTAATCGAAAGCCCAAAGTCAACCAAAAAAGTTACACTTGAGCCCGCACCTCGGAACCCGATGAAACTCACAAAATCTAACAACCCATTCAATTACGAGTCCAAACATACTAGTTTCACTCAAATCCGACTTCGAATCGATGTTCAAAACTCAAAAATTCACTCTATGAAACTTTAGACAAAAACCTCCAATTTCTCTCTTGAAACCCTCAATCAAATGCCAAAAATCAAGATAGATTCATGATATAAAATCAAATATGAGTAGAGAATACGTACCCCACTTCACATGGTAAAAATTGCTTCAAGAATCGCTTCAATCCGAGCTCCATAACTCCAAATATGCAATAATGGCCGAAACCCCTAAAATATAGTATACCTTATATTAACTGGATAGAAATACCCTACGCGATCGCAGGACATTCTTTCCTATCGCGAAGAACAAACTCAGCAACCTCTTGAAATTCCCTAAGCCTTCACAAAGCATCATCACTGGACGTGATGAATACATGCACCTGCACTACGTGATCGCGACAAGATCGACGTGAACGCAAAGAAGAATCTTCTGCCCCCAACTTCTCAACTCAATACTACGCGAATACGAGCTAACTCGTGCGAACGCAATGCCCAAATCTCCAGTAAACAACGCGAACGCGTAAATCTACTCGCGAACGTGAAGAAGAAACTACTCAACTCCATATTTTCATCTATGCGATCGCACCTCTAACTTCGCGATCGCGAAGAAGACTTGGTGCACCAGACACCAACAGGAACCAACAAGGCCAAAATGAAGGAAAATGATCTGAAACACGTCCGCAACTCACCCGAGCCCCGCGGGACCCTGTCCAAACATGCCAACAAGTCCCATAACCTAACATGGACCTACTCGGGGTCTCAAATCATGCATAACAACATCAAAATAACGAATCACACCTCAAACCAAACCTAAATAAACCTTGAACTTTTAACTTCCAAAGCTTGCAGCGAAACATATCAAATCAACCCGGAATGAACTCAAATTTTGCACACAAGTCCGAAATGACATAACGAACCACCTATTCCAATTCCCGGAACCACAATCCGAATCCGATATCCTCAAAGTCAACTCTTGGTCAAACTTATGAACTTTTTCAAACCTTCAAATTCTAATTTACGCCAATTAGTGTCGAAGTCTTCTAGAAATATCCATATGCAAATCCGAGCATACGCCCGAATCTAAAATTACCATCTGGACCTAACGGAACCATTGAAACTTTATTCCGGGATCAAATACACGAAAGTCAAACTTGTTCAACCATTTCAACTTCAAGCTTCAATCATGAAATTCATCTTCCAAATCAACTCCGAATAACCTGAAAACCAAAACCGACGATTCAACACAAGTCATAATGCATCATACGGCGCTACTCATGTCCTCAAACTACAGATCGAAGTGCAAATGCTCAAAACGACCGGTCGAGTAGTCACATATTCTCTTGGTATTACAATGTCGAAACTCTCAATTAACTTAAAACATAATTATCCAAATTATTATTTTTTAATTGGGTGAAGGATTGTACTGTAGGAAGGGAGCTTGAGAGAAGGGATTTTCAGAAGAAATGTAGCGAAGGAGATGAAAATTTAGAAAGAGAATAAGGAAAAGGAGTAAAAATTAAGAAAAGAGTTTTAAAAAAAGAGAGGGTAAAATCAAATTGAATATGTTGCGGTAATACGTGGTCAAGACATAAGGAGAGCGTACAATACCTTCCACTGCGCAGCTGGAATTGTATATATCTCAGGGAAGCATTAAATTCATTCGGACAAGTATAAGGTGGAAAGAGAACTCCCGTAAAGATTGAATTTGAAACTGACTTTTGGGCTCAAGTATGTATTTTCCCTTTTACAATCTTTTCATGATTAGTAAGTGTAATATGCAAAGCCAAGTGTAATTTTGTGAAGATTTTTTTTTGTATGAGTATTAATATTTAGATGTGTTACACCAGAAGTGCTCTTTTTTTTTTTTTTTGGTTAAGGTTGAAATGTTTATTGATAACTACAGCAAAAATAAGGGAAAAAAATAAATCATGTTCTTAGATCGTATTGGCTGGTGATCGCTTTGGGCTGTGGTAGTGGCGCACACAGTATGAAGAAAGTACCATAATATTTATTTTTTTAAAAGAAATCTAAATGACGTTTCAGTTTAGAACTTAACTGAGAATAGCAAGATATTAGGTATTTTTTATATTTATAATATTAGTTAAAAGTATGTTGAAAATACATCTTAGTTAACTGTAAGTACAAGCTAATAATTATAGTTAGATAAAGTGATATGTGTATTTTTTATTAGTCGAATGTAGACACTCAGTACGGATAAATTTTTACCGCGTGTGTCGTGGGTTGTAAAGTAGATCAATTCATCCCGAAATGATCATGTGAATTGGAAAGGCAACTAATCTAAATCAATCCATGCATCATAGAGTTTCATTATAGCCAAAGACATAAAAAAAATACTAACATTGGAAGATAAAAAACAAACACAGAAACTTTGGAATTTTAGTTTAGATCATGATTAGTTCCTCAAGTGCTCAAGTTGGTTTCATCCATTTAACGAAAAAAAGTAACGTGCTCCTCCTTCGTGTCATGAAAAGATGACCGTATCGCAAAGTTGACGCGCCCCAAAAATGAAAGAATTTTGACTGCTGGTAAATTTGGGAATCAAATTAAAAACAAAGTGAATTTCTGATGACTACATAAAAATAAATGCGGTGGAGGTTGAGAACTATAACGAAATAGATATCGTACTTAGACAATTTGCTGCTATCTTTGAGGAATAAGCTAAGCTTATTGCTTATGACATGCCATGTTCAATGGAAGTGGAGGATCTGAATATGAACCATTGACAATATTTTCAAACACCCATCTATTAGCAGCCTCTGTATAATGCACACCATCCCAATTGATTCTTACTGATGGATCTTTGCATGATTTTCCCAACATTATTTCTTTGCCTTTAACCTTGATCTTGCTTCCACATCCATGTTTCGTGTTATAATTGTACTTTCCTCCATGCCCACAGCAAGCTCGTAGTGGATGCTCAAAACCTAAATATTTACCAACCATCAACAATAATACTTTAAGACGTAAGATAAAATAAACAAGTGACATCTCATGTCTTATTTTGTGTCCCTTTTTTTACGACATTAACTTTTTATGTACTTTAGTTTATAGTAGTATCTGATTAGTAGGGGTGGCAAAATGGTTAAAAGAAAACGGTTAACCATCCATATTATTCACTAAAAATGGGTTGGATAATGAACTTTTTAAAAACGGGTCAAATATGGATAAGAACCATATTATCCATTTAGAAAATGGATAACCAATGAATCTAACTTTTACATTTGTAAAGCCTCAAATTGGAAGTTCCTCAAGTTAGGGAGACTAAGAATTTTCTCCCAAAAGTGATCATATGCAAGAAGATCCGCCAGTTAATCTGTTTTTTATCCGTATTAAATATGGGTCGGGTCGAATAATTTATCCGTTTTTCCATTACATGTTTTCAACCCGAACCATATCTGAACTGACCCGCCCGTTTGCCACTCCTACTGATAATACGTACAACGCATATACCAACTAACTAGTTTCAAATTAAATGAGAAAGACGATTTGTTTACGTACCATGCTTGTTAGCGTGACTAATGAGTTCATACTTGGCAGAATATACATCGACATAGGTAAGAGCAGCCAATGGAAGATCCTTTCGGAGCTGGACCACAGCTTCCTTCAACTTAATGTTGAAATACTGAGCCACCTTATTGAAGGGAGAGGCACAGCCTGCCTTATCAACTTGTGCTGCTGTAATTTGCAGGCGATCCAAGATATAAGGCAGACAACCAACAGGCCCAGTGTTATGAATCCAAAAATATCTACCACCTTGATCATATATGTCCTGCCATTTAATTTTCACCACAACAACATATATAACAACCTCTGATCGATCATGTATGTGTAGTCATTCATCTTTCAGTTTGTTGCAACAAAGTAGTAAAATCAATTTTTGTTACCAAGATAACTCAGTTATGCCTATTTATCACACAAAAAGGCTCGAAATCATTTAATCCGATCTCGTAAAACACCAAGTAGGCTGCCAGATGTATAAATTTGACATGTACCTATAAACACGTTAGCACAATATTCACGTGGCACCACTTAAAAGAAAATAAAAAACACATTTTCTGATCCAATCTAATACCATATTTCTTCCATCCATGTTGCAAATCATGGGTTTTATAAATTTTTAGTAGGCCGAAAAATTGGGTTTTAATCCATTTTAAGTGGTGCCACGTGAAGAATATTATGTATGGTGAGTTATTGAAGTGACAATCTACTTGTGTTTGTTGGATCCGATTTAATTTTTCGGTGTTTAAAATTCTGTTTTATGTGTTATATAAGCCAGTAGTTGGAGGGTACAAATCGAACCGAAAAATAACACCAAATCGAAAAGTCAAACCAAACCGATTAAAAAACCCGACGTGGTTTGGTTGGTATTGAGTAAAAAAACTCGAACCAACCCAACATATAAATATATAATTTTTATATATACTTTTAAGATTTTATATAGAATTTTATTTAAAAAAATATCTAGAAATATTTGGGATTCTCTTGCGGGATATAAATTTTAATAGAATATGAAGTGCTCCATATTTATTGACCTTAAATAATGAGTTGTATGATCACTTTCTTATCAAGTGTTACTGAAATGCGTCTATCTCTTTGTTCTTTCATATTCATATCATATGTTAAGATCTATTAAATTCTTATATCTTTTTCGAATGTGAAGTGGTTATTAATATTTAGGTATCATATTGATTTTTATGTTTAATTACTAAATTCGGTTAACCTGAATGTGTATATCAACGAAAAATTTTGGCGAACGACTAAAAAAATAACAATTATGTGTTACTAATAGAATTATTTCATAAGAATATTTTAATTGATAATATGTTTGTCAATTTTTTATATTTTTAGTAAATATATATTTAATTATCAAATATTTAACAAAGTAAGATTGAAATAATATGTAAGTAACAAAAAACCCGAAAACCCAAAAAACCCGACAAAACCGAACCAATCCAAACCAATATGATTAGTTTGGTTTGGTTTGTTTTGATAAAACCCGAACCAACCTGGTCCATGTACACCCTTAGGCAGTAGAGTTGTTTTGCCATAAAAAAAAAGTTATTTTACTGACTTTGATGCAATAAACCGAAATTGAAAGTATGCTAAATGTTGCTGTATATCAAGATGAGAGTAAGGACATACCTTGATTACAGTCTTGAATTGATCCATTAAATCAGGCACATAAGATCTAACTTGATCAGTGGTCATGTTAAGGAAGTAACCAGCGGTTAAATCATTTTGTCCAATGTCAAATGTGTATAAGCCGTGGGAAAAATGTTTCTCCTTAGGCATCAACTGACTAAAGACACTCCCTGTGCATTGAAAACTTTCCAAAATAATAAGAAGATGATGGACTCCAGAATATATGGTAACTATTGGAACACCACAAGAAAAAAGTATGAATATAATGTCAAGAAAGTAATATTATGCCATTACGTACCTTTGCTACGGATAATCTGAGACCTGCGATGGAAATCGTTGAACTCGTAGAACTGAACGTTTAATGAGATGGGGCTGAAACCACTTTGATGTAGACTTGTGTTTTGGGGTCTGATTGTTGAACCAGCTGTGGCAAAGTTGGCTCCATGACTGAAGTTTGAACCCAGTGCATCTAAGAATGCGCTTAGATGTGGCAATCCTAAGCTTTCAGCTGAAAATAATCCACCTCAATCTTGCTCAGTTAATCATATTGGTTTAATTTATATACATTGATCACCTAAAACATAACTACATAGATATAACCTGGGCGGACCCAGAGCATTGACTACGGGCTTTTGCGTAGACTCTGTATTTATATTAAGAAATTCACTAAATATTTATAAATATCTAATTGTGAACTCAGATATTATTGCATATTAATTTGAAATTACGGTAGGAACCCATAAGTCTCAAATCCTGAATCCGCCTCTGAATATAACTGTCCATGATAAGTGAAATAAGTAGCCTAGACAATAGAAGTAAAAACTTGCTACAAGAAAAAAGGAAGGAAAAACCAAAAAAAAAAAGGAAAAAAATATCGACAAGTTTAAGCAAGAAGTCTCTTCATCAATAATAACCTCATGAAACTAGCTTGTTGATACAAATTACAGTTCAAACGGGTAAAAATTACCCGCATTTAGTATTTATACAAAATTAAATTGATCTTATATATGACACGTACCTCTGATACACGACACCAAATCATAGTCAATTAATATACATTTTCATCTCAACTATCACTTAATCATAAAAAAATAGTATGTTCTGGCGTTAATGAATTTTTATCATTCGACCATCATATATACCGATACTTTAAATGTCATTTTCAAAATTTTATCATAAATTAACCAAATTGGTTGGTGGTGTGCGCTGTGCGATATACGTGAACAACAATATTGTTTTAAAGAACAAAACAATTGTTATTATTCAAAAGAAACGTGTTTTGGTGCTAAAAAAGAAACAGCTTTGCAAAAGTAGTATGTATAAACAATATCTTACTTATTTCCCAAAAAAACAAAAGAAGAAAAAACTCAAAAATAATTATAACAAATAAACAAAATTGCAAATAAAAAATTGACTGCACAAGTAGGCCATAATATGTTCGAAAGAAGTATCACTCAGTTGCACAAAAAGACATAAGAAACAATTAGCGTCGGTCGATTCTGTTTCAGAAATAAACATGCGTAGCTAATACAACCAAATAATTCACAGTACTCCATAAATTCCCGCAGTCCTTAACAGATAAGGTTAGTCAAAAAACAATCATCGACTAAGAAGATGATGTTGTTGTTATAAGCCAATGTTAAATGAGAAAGTGACAATGTTAATACCAATAAAATCAATAACAAGACGACCATCAGAGTAGCGTCCAGCAGGGGCACCAAAATATGTCTCTCCGGCGGGCGGACCAGCCTGACCAAATGCCGCCGATAATCCACCGGTGTCGGAATTTGAGTCACCAAAGTTGAAAATCGCCGGAAAATCACACTTGCTCTTAGCAGCACTTGAAATTGGAAATACAATTAGTAGTAACACTAATACTAGAGGAAAATTACCGAGTTTTGAGACACTAAGCTCCATACCAGGACTTTATATTCTACAAAGCAAAGATGAAGAAGAAAAAGAAGTCGGGGAAGAGTAGGATAAATGGATATGACAAGATTATTACGGAAGGAAAAGTCTAGGAATACAGAAGTAACGTTAAATGGATATGTATGTATATATACATGATTGAAATTATTATGGTAGGGAACTCTTGTCAAGGTTCAATTCGAGAATAGTATGGAAGGACAATTTGGTCAGGGTCTAAATTCATGTACTTATCTTTTAAACACCTTAGACGTAGGTAATCTACCCAAAATGCAAGATAAAAAAAATTAAAAAAAAAATTTGTATTAATAAGAGATAACAGATACCAAGTAGATTTGGAGTTGGTAATAACACTGCATGCATCTTTATGTTAAGCCAACTTTATCAAAAGTTATATGATCAGTTGAAAATTTGGGCCATATTTGTTTGGTAATAAAGTCTGTGATTATATATCCGAGATAAAAGAGAAAAAAGATTTTGACTAGTGCTTGCGTAAGTTGTGATTGGGTGACAAGTGATAAGGGTAGCCTGAAATAAGCTTGGTTTTTGTTATTTACTATATTAAGAATTCTGAACCTAACAAACCATAGCCTTTTTGAGTTGGCAACTTTTAGTGCTTCAGCCTTTGTGGAAACTCTTTTTCTCTCGAGCAGATAAAGGCATGCTTCACAATAATGATCAGCTAAAATTAGTTTTCCACTATTATCGGTAAAGACCGCTAATTTATCGATACCGTTATAAATAGAATTTTATTTAAGATGAATGTTTATATTTTAGAAAAATTTTAAGTTTGTTATTTAGTGATTAAGTTATTTTTTTCCTATAAATAGATGAGTTCTATTCTATTGTAATTGATCCTAAATCAATATAAATTCTCGCTCTCTAATTTTCTGCAATATTGTTCTTCTTCTTTTATTATTTCATAACACGTTATTAGCACGAGACTCTAACCAATTGAGTAGAAGCTTTGAGATTGAGCATAATGATGGTCAATTGTTCCATGAAGGAAGAATTTCATAATTAAATTATGGATTTAAGGTAAGTATTTTATCGTATTTTTCTCTTTTATTCTATAATTTGATTTTAAATACAAGCAACGACGATAAATTTTGATTGTAACTCTAATGGAGTTTGAAAGAAATTATAACCACCCAAAGTGGTAAAATTTTTATGCCTTGCCATAATCAAATTCATGTATGATTGTGGCAAAGAATTGAAAACACGTCCCATTAAATTTGCTCAATTCTCATTCCCTTAAAAGAATGAGATAACAATATGTGATAAGTCTGAAAGAAGATAAAATTATTACCCTGAAGGTATCAATGGATGTGGACGTGGCAATAGACGAAATTATAATCGTTATCATTGTGATAATGAGAATAATAAAGATTCTCAAAATAATCCTTTACTATGTGAAAGTAATATTTGTCATCGATTTGACATGAGGTTTTGTAAAGCATATACAGATGATTATGGTCCATTCATGATGTGAATGTGACAACATCTGATTTATGAATACATTTTCATTCTTGGAAGAATACGGACGTGCCAGTGGTAGTGGATATACCACACTAATCTCTAGAAAAAGGTTTGAGATGAAATAAAAAAATAATTTCATTATTATGGTATGAATGGTCATTGATCATGTACCTATTGTGATTACGCCAAAATATTTTGGCAATGTAATTACTAAAGGATAAAAATAATGCAAAAAACAGATCTTGCATATAATTTCGACAATGACCATAATTTATAACTTTCTCTTTAAAAGTGATATTCACCGTATGGATGTTGATGAATATGTGGTAGTATCAAATTAATTGAGAGCTCTGAAAGAGCCAATTATTACTAATTTGGAGGAATACAATTGATTATCATGTTAATTTATTGTATTGTAGTAAGTCTCAAAGAAACTTATTGAGTTTCTAAAGTATTCGAGAAAGCGATTAGTTATACTGAGACTATAAATAAAGAAAAGATTTAATATCTTCTATTACTACAACTTGTAGCGGGTAATATGTATGTTATAGTTACCCGCTTTATTCTCCAGTTTGTACTACACAAATAAAAGAATACCACAATAAAGTGGATGTTTATTGATATAAAAACTCATATCATAATACACTTGGACTTTATTGATAATTGCACACTCATGGTGTAAACCTGAACTTTATCAATATTGATAATTTATTCAGTTGGCATAATTGGTTTAGCCATATCAATTTAAGTATGATGTGCAAAAATAAAAGAGAATTCACATGGATAAATATTAAAGAACTAGATAGTTCTGTATGGATTCTCTCATGTTATTTGTTCCCATTAATTATTAGACCAACTAAAATTGGGATTGAATCCCATGAATGCTGAAAATATCAAAGGTGAATATGGGCCCATTCACTTGCCATGTATACCCCATAAGATGCATCTATGAGATGGTTACATGTGCGATTATTATTAACCTGCAACCTGGTGTTTGCGAGGTAATTGCTCAATAATTAAATTTAGAGCATAATTTTCAGATTTTCTATTCAAGATAGTTTATCTTGATAAGTTAGGTTACATCACAACTGGTTTAGCAAAATAATTTATTGAGTGCCTCCACTTAATATTTAAACTATTGCTTATGAGAATAAAGTTATTTATATAAGTTTGATATACATTATATACAAAAGTATATTACATTCTCCCCTCACAAGTGGTTCAGAGTCAGGAACCAAATAATCCCATCTTATTATTATTGATGTGTGGTGTATATTTTGATTAACACCATAATGCACAAAGATGTGTTCCAAAATTGAGGAAGAAAGTTAATTTTTTTAACATGAGGGGGAGTCAAAATAAATAGTTGAGAAAAAAGTTACGTGGAATGAATTATCATTTATACCTCTAGATCCTTGAAGATAATATGAACTTGAAGTTCATAAAAAGATAATTCATCTGCAACATAATGCAAAGCATGCCATATGCATCTGCTGACCCAAAGAAAGTAACTATATTCTCACTGAAAATGCTCATATTAGAATAAGTGCTAGAAAGACAAAGTCTATGGTACGCTTAAAGCATATAGACAAATCGGTTTCAAATAAAATTCTTGATAAAAAGATGAGCAAATGATCAAAATGATCATAATAAGGAGGCAAGTGATCTAGAAGATCACATGACATAACTCTTCATAAAATCTCAAGAGTGGTTCAGGTACTTGAAAATATGAATGAAGAGATCTCTATGTTATGTCTTTATGGAAAAAATATTGGAACCGATATAAAATGTTCGTCGTCGACATCTATGATAGCGCTAAGTATAGATGAGGATCTTATGTCTGTCGAATACAGACACAAAAATATTGGCCAAATGGAAGAGACAAAATTCGAATAAAATTGGTATCATATGAAAGACACGTAGTTTTGAACTTGCAGTTCAAACACTTTAAAATATAAAGTCAATGTTACGTGCAATTGCCTTTATCTATCTTATATGTCTAGCATGACATAAAAACTTGATATGCATCTAAAGTCAATTCATATGGCTTATATGATTTAACTTATATGACAATCCATGAAGAATTTAAATTGCTTAAAGCATATAAAATTCTTGGTCATGAATGTATTACATCCTAAGAACAATTTGTGCACATTTCTATCTTGCTATAATTATAAGAACGATAATGTGATAGCGAGAATTTCCAAGGTGCAACATATTCATTGAAGTTAATATGGATGATTTATTCACCAAATCTCTACCGACGTTAACCTTTAAAAAGCTATTGTACAAAATCGGGATGCGAAGACTCAAGAATGTGAATTGATGCTCTCATCAAGGGGAGTTAATACTTGTTGTACTCTTTTTCCCTTACAAGGTTTTGTCCCACTAGGTTTTTCTTGCAAGGTTTTTAACGAGACAACCAAAAGGCGTATTTCTATACATGTGTACTCTTTTTCCTTATCTAGAATTTTTTCCCGTTGAGTTTTATTTTAGTTAAGGTTTTAACGAGGTACATTATCTATTGAATAAACTTTCAAGGGAGAGTGTTATAAATATAATTCTATTTAAGGTGAATGCCTATATTTTAGAGAGATTTTAGAGTTTGTTAATTGGTGATTAAGTCACTTTTCCCCTATAAATAAAGAGGTTCTATTCCATTGTAATTGATTCCAAATCAATAAGAATTCCCTCTCTCTCATTCTCGATAATATTGTTCTACTTCTTTTATTATTTCATAACAGGTACGAAATTATTCTGAAATTTAACAACTTGCCTTCTAAAACGACATTAATATCGATTGGGAATTAAACGGCAAGTGAAAAGGTTCGTAGCAGAGTAAGTATATTCAAAGTGAATACACTTTCTTCTATTAATATATATTTTAAATATTTTTCATGCACATGTATAATTCGTGCCTAAAGCCATGAATAAGAAAAAACTAACTACCCACTCTTATTTTAATTATATTCTAGATTAAAGGACACATACACTTTTACTCAAAGGATAATAAGGGGACAAGCAGTGAGGTCGCATACTCGCACTTATACTTTCTAGTACAACATTAGATCCGCGCCTATAAATTTTTCATTTATGGAAGGGAGAATTGAAAACGCCAAATAATATTCATCCTACCATATAACAAATAACCTTCAATAATAACACCTTGGCTAACACGCACATAAACTAGTTATAGGAAGTATGTAGCTAACTGTGTATAATTATATCAAGTCATATCATTTGTAGACTCCAATAGCAAATGAACAAAATTGGTGGAGCGGAAAGTAATGGTACAAACCATTTGCACGCGCAGAAAGTAAAAAAGAAAACAAAATGACGACATGAGAAAGGGAGAAGAAGGGGGACCTGTGGCCTGTGGGCATGTGAATTCCGAACAATTGTCTTGCACTCCTCCATTGCTTATTCCCTTTTCCCTTAATAATGGTAATGCTTGGCCAGCTTGGGCGTAATAACTATACCAATCAAAACTTAAGCGATAAAAAATCCAGTTGAGTGTTGGCATTTATTGGGATTGATTTTTTTTAATTCTTTTTGATTTTATTTATTCTGTCTAAAAGATTTATTTCATTATGCAAAAATTACTTGAGAAATTAATTTGTCGCGAGGAGGATGTTTGTACCATGTACCTACGTGTAGGGGGCGTACAAAGGAAACTGACGAAACCGCACCAACTTATAATTCGAGTCAAAACGAAAAAAATCCGATTATGGTTCGGTTTGAGTTGGTTTGGTGTTGGAAAAAGAAAAACCAACCACGATTGGTTTGGTTTAGTTTTAACTAAAAAAAGGTCAAAATCGAACCAAACCAACCCGACATTACATGTATAGAAATTTTAAATAATTACCCTTCTCTACCCATTTCAAAACTAGTTGCAATACCTACCCAATCAAAGCTAGTTACCCATCTCCCTTTTCTTACCAATTTAGCTTAGCATAGCTTGATTTGTCTTGGTTTAGTTTGGCTTGGCTTGAATTGATTTGACTTAGCTTGACTTGATTTAGTTTGCCTTGGCTTGGCTTGAATTAGTAGCTTAATTATACTTCATTTGGTTGGCTTTGGTTGGACATTAAAAAAATGTGTAGGGGAAAACTTTATGGGCAAGGACGGGTAAATAATTTGTGTTGGATGAGTATTTGCCAAACACCCCCAATTATTTAAGGTGTTATTTCAAGGTTGGACTTAGAACTTTTGAATGCTCCAACAAGTTTTATAACCCATAAAGTAACTCAAATAATGCGAACATAAGCCCAATTGAAAATCAAATCAATACTGATACTAACAAAAGATATTTAGTTCAATACTAGGAATGACAATGTGTTGAATATCTATTTTTTAGTTTTGTAATGATTTAGATAAGAATTAATAAACTATTTTCTTCTTCTTAGTGTTTAGTAATGTAATTAGTAGTACTTATTAGAAGTACTTATTTTAGCATGACTTAGTACTTTTAGATTTTGTTTTTTTATTATGGCTTATTAATTAGCAATATATAATTTATGTGATTTTATTGTTGAAGAGTTTAGGATAAGGCCATGACACATCTCATATTTTGTATTATATTCTTGGGAAACACCTTATATAGTTGTCTCTTACTAGGATTAAGAAAATATTTGGAGCATAAGTCACATATTTAGTGCTATGAAGATTTTATCGGGGAAAAAACCCCCAAAACATTCGAAAAAATCGAAAATCCAAGAAAAATCGAGATTGAAAAATCCAGCTTTTGTTGGACTGTTTGATCTTTATATTTAATAACCCGACACAATTGGTTTCGTTTGGTAATTGTTAAAACCCGAACCAATCGAACCTATGTACACCCTACCTACATAGAGTTAGAAGGAGGCTTGTAAAGTAGAGCCTCGTCTCCTTTTTTATAGAATTCGTGGGGTATGTGAAGACAATAAATTGCGTTGAGAAAATAAATCAAGACCGAAAGTATTGCAATAATCGTAGTATTTTATTTCAAATATTTGAGTGTTACAAACTCTATGAATCCTCTGGTTCTTCTTTTCAACAGTAAATAAAAGAGTCTCCGAGCTTAATCTTGAATTTTATTTTATTTTAATCCAAGTGCTTGAAGCATGATCTTGATCTTGACGTACTTTTAAACCAAAGGCTTGCAGCTTGTTATTGAATCTTCCTCTTGATTTTTAATCCTTAGAACACTTGAATACTTGTAGCTTTTAGAGAAATCCGCAGCGTTTGATCCACGAGCTCCCTCTTGCTTCTTGTTATAACTTCTGGTGTCTTTTCAGGGTTATGAAGATCCCTATTTATAATTGTGGGAGGGAAGAGTTATGATAAGAATAAACTCTTTCCGCCCGATCAAATTGAAGCGTGACAAAGCCGCATTTGATTGGCCAGAACATGTCACTTGCACACGTGGAGCGGTTTCATTGGCTCTTTAATTTGACTTGGCATGCCTTGTCAGTTTGACATGTGACACGATCCTATTGGCTCTTCCATTTGACTTGGCGCGCCACATCATTTGACACGTGGCACCAAACTGGGCCTCTAGGAAGATGACATCTTGGGCTTAATGAAGTGGACTCATCACTTTAGCTAAATAAAATGGGCTAGCCCAATGGATTAAGACTTATTTATTTAATTCATATATATTGGACTTATATAATTAATTCAATTATATTAGCCCATAAATTTATTTGGACCAATATATCTTGAATTTAAAATATAATTCGAATTATTTTATGGATTTAATTTTAACAAATTTTGCATGCCTACAAATGCTCCCTACTTCATGACTCGTCGGATACATAATCTGAAGACTAGGCTTGAAGTACCACAAGGTCTCGCTTGAATTCCATTGACGAAACTTGTTTGAGGTTTTCATTCTCTCTTTTAAGGGTGCTTTGGCAGTGCTAGAATTTGATTTCAAAACTAGACTTAATTAGCAAATATGTGAAATAGATTTCTATAATTTAGCAACCTTTATGCACGTTTCACGAAATTGCAAAGTGATTATGACATTAACACAAGCATAAGCCATGTCCTTCTCCATCTACTTGAGCATCAGAATTCGCATGAAAGGTCCAGAAGATTGATTGAATGAGTAATAAGGGTATGTCAAGGGATTTGTAACATTTCCAACTGAAACATTATTGTTAATCCATGTTGTAGGGATTTTTTCCGTGTAATAATCAGGAAATTGAGCTGAAGTAAGGTTCTTAAAGAGCACAATGATCAAAAGCTTCAAGACATGTTTGAGAGAGGCTAAAGCCATGACTTTTTTTAGACAAAAAAAAACTAAAATATTTCTTTAACCAAGAACATATTTCAAGAGAAAAGAGTTCTTACATAGATGGATAGTTCATCTCTATGTTACATCAATGACTTGATCATCCTTGAAGTGAATCTATTGATTCTATTCCCATCTATTTAACTACGTGTCTGGATAGGGTGAAGACGATTTTGAAGCAGATGTTCTATTTTTCTTTTCTGTGCATCCTTAGATACATCCTCAAAAAGGTTCCACGTGCATCACACAAATAGATTATTGCATTAGGGCTTTGAGAAGCAAAGGCACCTGATCACGCTCAACTATGTCTATTAAAAGACTAAGCGGGCGTTGCAAATATAATCCGGGTATTTTGCCCAGAGTCGAATCCCACAGGGAATCAACGTATCAAATGTCGTCTTTAGATTACTATATTCTCAATAGACAACTTTCTCAAACGTTGTGTATATCACTTTGTGTTGTTTCTACTACTACAATTGAACAAAAATAATAAACTTAAGATTAACTAACAATAAGATGTAAACAATTGGATTAAAGGTCTAAGGTTATGGTTTCCCTCGCTGGTGAAATTCCTTCTTGTATACTTCCTATAATTTAGATTTAGTTATCTCTATCAATCATGAATAATCCAGTTACCATAAATCTCTCTCAAGTAATTATGATAATTTACTACACGCACTCTCTCAAGTTACGCTAGCTGGATTGCATAACATTTCACTTTAGATTGCACACGAGGTATCGTTATCTCTAATCCAACCTCTAAACCCTCGGTTATGAATCTCGCCTATACTCCGGGAGTGGTGTTGTTCAAACAACAGCCTAAATATGCACTCTCTGTCAAGTAGATATATAATAAATAGGCACAACTAATTGAGGTCCCTTCAATCAACTACACAAGAACGTAGTTGAACAAATAGAGATTAACAACCAACCGAAACTATATTAATATCACAATAAAGTCATCCCCCAACGGGTTCCACCAAAACCTTAGATTAGAAAAGTTAGCTACTCATAATAATGATAAAAACTACAAAAGAATTCATAAGAAAAGGTAAAAGCACAAAAGAAGGAGATGTGGATTGGTGCCCAATTGCCTCCTTGCCTCTTGCCCTTGTCTTTCTTGTTCTAAACTCTAAACCTTGATTATCTACTCCTTTGGGCGAATTGAACCTTTTATAGGTTAAGTGGATTGGCCCCGAACTTCCAAAAATACCGCTTTCGAATTATTTTTCCCGTCTGGACTAGCGCGGTAGTCTCGTGATGCCCGCGCTAGTTGAGTTTTACACTACCTGGACAATCACTGGCTTAGTGTGGGCGTGCTAGTCTCACGCTAATGGGATTTCTTTCTGCCTTGTTTGCTCGACTAGCGCGGGAGCGCTGCACTCGCGCTAATGCCCGCGCTAGTGAGGTTTCCTTCTGTCTCAAGCGTATTCATCCCTCAAGTCCTCCATAAATTATCCCATGGGGCTGTTCTTCTTCAATTTCGCACAAATCACCATCCTAAGTCGTCAATAGTGCATTGTACTCCTGTGAAACACAAAAATCACAATTTGAGCCAATTTATCATCATTTAATAATTGTTAAGACAGTGAAGCATCATTAAGTTAGAGCATAAACATACATTAAACTATGTAAATTTAGCCTATTATCAACACCCCACACTTAAACCATTGCTAGTCCTCGAGAAATCCACTATATCCTACAAGGGTTCTTTTCATCAAACACTTCCTACGGTATCACACCACGAACGTTTTACAAGCATTGTACCTAGCAGTGTAACATCTATGCCTCAAGAAATGACTCTCACATGCCATGCTATACTCTTACTTCCTCAAGATACTCTATAATGAGGTCAAGACTTACCTCTCTGGCATGAATCACGTGCCCTCACATCACACAATTGCGAGTAGTTCCACAAAAATAATATTAAGAACAAGCAGGAACTTTAGGTAGGAAGTATTCACTCACTCTCAAAAAGAACATTCATATGCCACAAAGATACACCATAGGCTTGCCCGTAGTGTAATACTCTACTAATCGAATCCATTCAGTCTAAGATCAATTAGGTCTTCATTTGGTTGTAGTGTAGGCTAAGGGACGGGTAGGATATCTTTAGATATAGTGACAAACCTCCCTAAGAACTTTTAATACAACTACTGTAGCTTTCAGCCCATTCTTATGTTTGGCCAAAATTTCGACCACTCTTTTTAATTTACCCCCAACATTTTATTAGGTGCATTTTTTTCTTCAAATCACCACCCATCAAGGACTATATTTATTCATTGTCCTTCTTTTTTCCTGTATTTTTTTTCCAGTGGTGTTCGTTCTTTTATGCTTCGTTCCATCTTCCTATTTCGCTGATTCCACTCAAAAACTAGACCACCACCCCACACTTAGACTTTTACATGTTCTCTACAATTCAAGTGCTTATAGGAGGTATAGGGTTAAAACAGTCAGGCTATTCAAACAATTTGGTATGGTTTGTAATGTGGTTGCCAATAAACAGGATTATAAGCTCAAATGGGTTAACTATGGTGAATTGCAATCAGGTGGATACATATTTATGTCTGGCTTAACAAAGAAATGCCTATATCACTTCTAAGACTGAACAAACTACTATTTCGCTTTGCACACACACATGGCAAGTTCTAGGTATCAAATGTGGACATAGAGTACAATGTAAAATACCTTACACACACATGACACATAATTCACTCCAAATTGGTTCCTCAAGACACTCCATTGAGCATTCAAGTCTGTTACAATATGCAAAATTAAGGCATTCTACAAGAGTCAACCAATGAGCCTAAGAGTCACACTCTAGGTTCTTTGGTGTTCGGGTGTAACACACCAAGGTATGTATTTTATCATTCAGCTCCTTGCCCAAAAGAGTCCTAACAACTAAAAGAATAAAAAGATGACTAACTATACCCGGTTCAAGCTAAACCCTTGGAAAAGAACCCTGGTCTAAAGAAAACCAAGGGGGAGTTGCTACACTACCCACAAAGAAAATAAATAATAAGAAAAATATTCTTGGTATTTTCTTTGGACTAACCTCCCTCAAGAAAACTGCCTAAGAAATTCGTCATCAGGAAAATTCCAACCTTGTCTATTTCAAAACAATTATTCAATTAAACTAACACAACTAAAACAACATAGAAAGTCACCCAGACAATCTCCTCACCCCACAATTAAAATTGTGCATTGTCCCCAATGCACACCCATACATACAAGAGGGTAAAGAAAAACTCCCTGGTAGGCCAAAGGCCGAAACACTAGCATCTCATGGGGTACTCATACTTCTCCCAGGCCTGGTCCTTCGTGCGGGCACCTCACACTTAGTTCCAACTAATGATTTGTTGTTGCATCCTAATAATGGCTTTGCGTTCCATGCTCCTAAAAAAAATCAAAAATTGACACCACAAAAATAATACAATACAAAAATAATAATAAAAAAAACAAAACAAAAGAAAGCAATAAAGTCGGGTGCCTCCCAACAAGCGCTTGATTTAACGTCGCGACACGATGTGAATCACTTTTTGTCTCCACTTTGAACTTATAAATTGGACCCCAAGTTTTGATTCTGCTCTGTGATCATGCTCCTGGGTGGTAGAATGAATTTGACTGGCCCAATAAAATAATGTAGTATTCTGCACTTCTTGACCTTTGGATGAGATGTGTATTCCCGACTTTCTGGCACGAAGAATTCCAGAATGTAGGCATCTTGTTCCTTACTCCTTGACTCCTCAAGTGGCTCAGACGACTCTATTTCCATATCATCATCCAAACATAATGTGAAAAAATGCTTGGAGTGTGGACCAATGCGCTCAACTACATAAACATTAGGATTGTCAACATCCTTAACACTAATGACAGAGTCAACTAAATATGTGTCCACAATATCCTTGGTTGACTCTAGTATCTCTTCTACGACATTGGCATCCTCAAAATCTAGTTCGATTGATTGTTGGTGTTCTACTCTGGCCTTCTCCTCTAGCTCATCCTCGTATTTTTTAAAATCCTCCATTATAATGGCAATTTCTGCAGCCAATTCATACTCATATTGGCTACTATCCACAATGTCAACTTGTTGTGCTTTACAGGGTTCAATTACTTTATTCACTTGAGCCTCCGAGTTGTGAATATTTGCCTCTTGCCTTTGTACCCGCAGTTGTATCTCATCATATATTTCCGTAAGGCACTTTAGCATATCCTCGATCTCTTTCAGGTCCTCATACCTGGGTTCTTTGTTCCTATTAACTTCACAAGAAAAAGAAGAACCATCAAAGTAAGGGGTTGGGGGAGGATAAGAAATATAAGCACAACCATGAAAGTGACCATCTTGACCACCACACATATCACACACATTCCACACATAAGATTGATTTGGTGCACATAACTCGCTCTTAGGAATATTTTGATAATTTTTCCCTAGGTGGTTTCCTCCATAATATGCATAATGAGGATCAAAAGTATAATTACCAACATCCAAACTCTAATTCCATGATGCCATGTTTTAACAAANGTGTACACCTTCAGCTACACCTGATAATACCGTTAACTCCCCGGCAACGACGCCAAAATTTGATCACGCCCAACTATGTCTATTAAAAGACTAAGCGGGCGTTGCAAATGTAATCCGAGTATTTTTCCCAGAGTCGAATCCCACAGGGAATTAACGTATCAAATATCGTCTTTAGATTACTATATTCTCAATAGTCAACTATCTCAAACGTTGTGTATATCACTTTGTGTTGTTTCTACTACTACAACTGAACACAAATAATAAACTTAAGATTAACTAACAATAAGATGTAAGCAATTGGATTAAAGGTCTAAGATTATGGTTTCCCCCATTGGTGAACTTCCTATAGTTTTGATTTAGTTGTCCCTATCAATCATGAACACTCCAGTTACCATAAATCTATCTCAAGTAATTATGATAATTTACTAGACGCACTCTCTCAAGTTACGTTAGCTAGATTGCATTACATTCCACTTTAGATTGCACCCGAGGTATCGTTATCGCTAATCCAATCTCTAAACCCTCGGTTATGAATCTCGCCTATACTCCGGGAGTGTGTTGTTCAAACAACTACCTAAATATGCACTCTCTGTCAAGTAGATATATAATAAATAGGCACAACTAATTGAGGTCCCTTCAATCAACTACACAAGAACGTAGTTGAACAAATAGAGATTAACAACCAACCGAAACTATATTAATATCACAATAAATTCATCCCCCAACAGGTTTTGCCAAAACCTTAGATTAGAAAAGTTAGCTACTCATAATAATGATAAAAACTACAAAAGAATTCATAAGCAAAGGTAAAAGCACAAAAGAAGGAGATATGGATTGATGCCCAATTGCCTCCTTGCCTCTTGCCCTTGCCTTTCTTGTTCTAAACTCTAAACCTTGATTATTTACTCCTTTGGGCGAATTGAACCTTTTATAGGTTAAGTGGATTGGCCCCAAACTTCCAAAAATACCCCTTTAGATTTACTCTTCACAGCCTCTTTTGACAATCTATAAATAGCCGCAGGTTCTTCCTTTGTTGAACATCAATTTACGGTCTTTGCGAGTTGTTCGAATCTGCCTTTGACGCTTGGAAGAGTTGAAGGTAATTTCTTCTTTTTTTCTTTTGCTTTCTTCTTTGTTTTAATATTTTGTCCCTTTTTCTTTTTAGAAGTAACTTTGTAAAACTATGAAGTCCTTTATAAGTTCGAGACGAAGACCTTTAAAAGTTCACGGTGAAGACCTTTAAAATTCGGCGAAAATCCATAAAAGTTTGCGATGAAGACCTTTAAAATTTGTGGCAAAGGACCCATAAAAGTTCGCGTAAAGATTCTTAAAAGCTCGTGGTCAATATCTCTAAAAGTTCACGGTGAAAATCTTTAAAAGTTCGCAGTGAAGACCTTTAAAATTCGCGGCGAAAACCGATAAAAGTTCGCCTAAAGATCCTTAAAATCTCGTGATCAAGATCTCTAAAAGTTCACGGTGAAAACCTTTAAAAGTTCGCGGAAGACTGATGCGAGACTAAATTGCATAGTTTAGCATGTGATATACCTTACATTTTATGCGCTTTAATGATAAAATTACACTTGTTATGTGCTTAAT
>ML431171.1:8403-50658 GCA_005239525.1 Nicotiana knightiana
TGTAATGCAATCTAGCTAGCGTAACTTGAGAGAGTGCGTCTTAAAAATTATCATAATTACTTGAGAGATTTATGGTAGCTGGAGTGTTCATGATTGATAGAGACAACTAATCATACTATAGGAAGTATCCAAGAAAAAAGTTCACCAACGGGGGAAACCATAACCTTAGACCTTTATCGCATCTGTTTACATCTCAACATTAGTATCTTTTAGTTTATTTAATTTCAGTCAGTCGTAGTAGTAAAAATACGGAAAAAGTGTTATTCATAATCTTTGGAAACTTGATTATTGAGAATTGAGTGGTCTAACGACAATAATTGATAGGTTAATTCCCTGAGGGATTCGACTCTGGGCTAAATACTCAGATATATTTGCAACGCCCGTTTAGTATTTTTATAAGACACAATTGAGCATGATCAAATTTTGGCGTCGTTGCCGAGGAACTAACGGTGTTATCAATTTGAATTGGAAGAGATACAAAATTCTTAAATATAGTCAATTTTCTTCAATTTTCATTTATACATTGAAATTTTAACGTTTTCTAACTTGGTTGTACAGGTGCATGCCTAGAAACTCATCGAGAACTGGTGAAGTATTTGAAGCCTTATCAGACCCCGAGAAAGTTTTCAAGGCCCTAAACCGGGCCAACCGGAAAAGCAAACAACAACCATCAATTGAACAACTTGAACCCGACATGGAAGATCCAAACAACAGGAACAACAATGGGGATGATGTGGTAGACCCAGTTGCGCAAATAGGGGCAGAGGCTCCTTTATATGACTGGGCACAACCCACGGCAGAGAATTTGGCCACTGCAATACTAGTCCCTCAAATACAGGCTGAGTCCTTCCAGATTACAAACAATATGTTGCACTTGTTGCAGAACAAGGGACTATTCTCAGGATCATACATCAAAGACCCCCAACAGCATTTGAAGAATTTCCTGTCGATTTGCAAAACACAGAGGCAGTCAAACGTCACTCAGGAAGCAATAAAACTGTTGTTGTTTCTATTCTCAGTGACTGGAGCAGCCCAGACTTGGCTAAACTCACTCCCCATCAATTCCATTACCACATGGGAGGAGTTAGTTAAACAGTTCGTGAATAAATTTAATCCACCCAACAAGACAGCTCAACAAATTGATGAAATCTTGAGCTTCAAACAGAAACCAGTTGAAACATTGCAGGAGACATGGGAACTATTTAAGGAATGTTGGTTATCTGTCCACACCATGGTATTCCTGAGCAGATGTTGGGGCAACATTTGTATATGGGTCTGGCTGATACTGTAAAGGCAAATGTTGATGCTTCAGCTGGTGGAGCATTCTTGAGCAAAACATGGAGAGAAAGTCAGATCATGCTTGATAAAATGGCGTAGAATTCAGGATGGACAACCGAGAATGCGCCCATTACTCCTGTAGTTCACTCAGTGCCCTTTGATCCATCCAATACTATTGCGGAGAACGTGGCCACCTTAATAACACAGATGAGCATACTAACTAAGAAGGTGGAGGAATCAGGGCAAAAACAGTAGGTACATATCGTGGATACAACCAATGGGGGCTTAAGCACATCTTGCATTAGTCAACCATTTGGTAATCAGTGGAACGCAGAATGTGATCACCTTCCTTATCCAGAAAACATGAATTATGTGTCAAATTATGGAGGCCAGAGACAAGGGGGGAAGAATTGGGGTCAGTAAGTTCAACCGTATAGACCGCCTCACCAACATCAGAACAATGGAAACATGGGTGCCATGAGACCACAAGGTAATGCAGCACCATATCAGAGGCCACAAGGTTATAACTATCAGAATCAGCAATAAGCATACCACGCTCCTCAGAAACAATAGGGGGGAAGGCAAGAAGATGGGTTTTCCAGGCTTGAAGCGATGATGCAACAGGTGATTGGGTCAACGGCCAAAATGAGTGAGAGAGTAGATGTACATGATGCAGCTATTAAAAATATTGAAGTGCAGTTGGGCAAGATATCTATGTCAGTGAACAATCGTCCTCTTGGGACTTTACCTGCAGATACTCAGGTAAATCCTAAGGAACAGGGCCCAAGGCAGCTGATGGCAGTGAGTCTCCGCAATGGAAGGGACTTAGACTTGGAACTGGAGATAGCTCGTGAAAGCAGGCAGGCCAAGACACTGGTACCCGTGCCGATTGAACTTGATGATTCAACAAACTTGACCAAGGTAATAGTGCAACCTACTGAATGAGAACCTAGTGTGCAGAGTGAGGCTGAAAAGAAGTGGAGATATCCCAGAAGCCGGTAGTTGAGGTGGTGGCTGAGAAAGAAAAGTACCAAATCACTGGGAAAAAGAGACCGCCATCTCCATTCCCTCAGAGGCTGGCCAAATACAAAAAGGATGAACAATACAAAAAGTTCTTGGATATGTTGAAACAGATACAGGTAAACATTCCTCTAATTAATGCTCTAAAGGAGATGCCTGGATATGCGAAGATGATGAAGGACTTGATGTCCCGAAAATTCGATTTCCAAGACTTGGCAACTGTGACTCTTACTCAGACTTGCAGTGTTGTAGTGACACGACTAATTGCAGAGAAGTTGTCTGATCCAGGGAGCTTTACAATTCCCTACACCATTGGCAATTTTGCTTTTGCCAAAGCACTGTGTGATTTAGGGGCCAGTATTAATCTCATGCCCCTGGCCATTTACAAGAGACTGGGGATTGGTAGAGCCAGACCAACTTTTATGTTATTGCAGCTAGCTGACAAGACGGTTAAGACACCGTCGGGCATTCTAGATGATGTATTGGTGCAAGTGGGGAAGATTGTGTTCCTTTCTGATTTTGTGATACTAGATTGTAAAGTGGATGAGGAGAATCCCATAATTTTGGGAAGGCCATTCTTGGCCACAGGCAGATCCCTCATTGATTGTGAAACTGGGGAGCTCAAGATGAGACTAAACGATGAAGAAATCACATTCAATGTGCAAACATCCATGAGGCGACAAATTGAATTAGCCAATTGCTCTCTCATTGATGTTGTGGATGTGATAGTGGAGGAAGATGATACGTCCTTAACTATTGAGGATCCCCTTGCTGCATGTTTGATGAATCTGGGTGAGGTAAATGGGGAAGAACTGGCAGAATGGGTGTTAGCACTTGAAGGAAAAGGGGTCCAGCCAAGCCATCTGTTGAAGAACCACCCAAGTTGGAACTGAAGCCACTGCCATCTCATCTGGTTAATATGAACAAAGAACTCAGGGATGATGACTTACAGGAGGTGCTAGAGGAGAAGGCCAGAGTAGAACACCAACAATCAATCAGACTAGATTTTGAGGATGTCAATGTTGTAGAAAAGATACTAGATTTAACCAAGGACATTGATGATACATATTTTGTTGAACCTAGTGTCATTAGTGTTGAGGATGTTGATTGCATTGGTACACAATCCAAGCATTTTTTCGCATTGTGTTTGGATGATGATATGAAAATAGAGTCATCCGAACCATTTGAGGAGTCAAGGAATAAGGAACAAGATGCCTACACTATGATATTCTTCTTGCCAGAAAGTCGGGAATACACATCTCATCTAAAGGCCAAGAAGTGCAGATTACTACATTGTTTTATTGGGCCAGTCGGATTCGTTCCACCACCCCAAGAGCATGATCATATAGCAGAATCAAAACTTGGGGTCCAATTCATAAGTTCAAAGTGGAGGCATATAGTGATTCAAGCGTTTGTCCGAAGGATCATGGAAAGCAAAACTAATGGAGAGGATGAACATGATGAAGGATGAAAGCGTCAGAGGATGACGACGCTGCTTGATCAGGGAGTTTCTTGCACCTTATTTTTACTTCTTGTTTTGTCTATATGTGATGCACTGAGGACATTGCATGATTTAAGTGTGGGGTGTTGTAAATATTTGTTGTGGTTTGTTGTGTTTAGTGTGCTTTCTTGTTAGTAGTTTTAGCTTTTCATGTTAGTAAGTTTTTCTTTTTTTTGTAACTTTTGTAGCTTTTTCTGTTAGTATTTTTATTTTAGGTAGAACAAAACAAAAATAAAATTAGAAATATGTGGACTCTTCCCGACGATGGATCTCCTAGACAGTTTTCTTGAGGGAAGTCAGTCTAAAGAAAATACCAAAAAGATTTCTGTTTTAGGTAGTGTAGTAATTCCCCCTTGGTTTTTCGTTGGACCGCGGTTCTTTTCCAAGGGTTTTTAATTAAACCGGGTGTAGGTAGTTTTTAATTTTTAGGAGTAGGAACCACATGGTTGAGAAATTAATCGAAGAAATATCTCTGAACTTTGTGATGCCTTGAGAATAGTCAGTACTCTGGTTGTGACGCTTAGGCTCAATTTTTGACTCTAGGATAAATACCTTAAATCGTGGATTCTTAAATTTGCTTAACTGCTTTGACTGGAGTGTCGTGATAGAACCAATCCTGAATGAGTTATTTGTCATGTCAGTGTGAGATTTTGTATGTATTCTATGCATTGCATTTGATGTCTAGAACTTGCCCTGTGTGTGTGCGAAGAAAAATAGTAGTATTGTTCAGTCTAGGAAGTGATATAAGCATTTCTTTGTTAATCCAGATATATAAAGTTTACCCACCTAATTGTTGTGTAGCGTAGTTAACCCCGTTGAGCCTATAATCCTGTTTTTTTGGTAACCACATTACAAGCCATACCCCTTTGTTTGAATCGATCATATATTTGAACCTTGTCACCTCTCGTAAGCACTGGAAATGTAATGAAGTATGGAAAAGTTAAAGTGTAAAGGGGTGTTGTAAGTTGTCTTTTGAGTGGAACAATTGAAATAAGGAGAAAGGTGCATTGAAAAAAAAAAGAGTTGTGAATCGAAGCCACTTGAAAAGAAAAAAAAAGAAGAAAAAAAGAAAAAATATGACAATAGTATATTGTATGTAAAAACAAGTATTGATGATGGTGGCTAGTGATATATGTATGCTTAAAGAAGTATGGGGTAATATACATTGATGTGAAGGTGGAGTTTGGTTTGATATAAATTTGGAGTTTGAATACTAAAGTATATGTATTAAAGTGCCTAGGGAGGTGTAGTCACTCTTATATCTAAATGTATCATACCCTTCCCGCAGCCTACATTACAACCAAATAAAGTCCTACTTGATCCTAGACTGAATGAGCTCGATTAGTAGAGTAGTACACTACAGGCAAGCCTATGGTGCATCTTTTGTGGCATATGAATATTATTTCTGAGAGTGAGTGAATTCTTTCTATCTTGAGTTCCTAAGTGTTCTTAAATTTCATTGTGTGTGGAACTAGCTCTTTGATTTGGTGAGGGCACATGATTCATGAAGGAAAGGTAATGTTGTTGACCTCTATGTTAGAGTAGTTAGTGAATTGTGAATAAAGCATGGTATTTGTGAGTCGATTATTGAGGCGAGGATGTCACACCTTTGTGCTTAAACTATTTTAAAAATTCTTGGTATAACGCGTTAAGGGATTTGCTTAATAAGTTGTGTTCATGGGTGTAGTTTAATTGCTCGAGGACGAGCAAATGTTTAAGTGTGGGGTGTTGATGTGTGGCTAGAATTCATGGTTTAACGCATTATGTGACTTACCTTTTATGTGTTTTAATGGTAAAAATGCACCTCGTTGGAGCATAATGGAGTCTATTTCATGTGTAGGTGAATTGGAGATGGAATCCGGGCTAAATGGATGCATAAACGTCAAAAATCCGCTCAAGAGTCAAAAAGGAGTGACCCTGGATTTAGCCATGCTTTAGACATGTAAAGACTGGTCATGCCAGGCGTTAGGCTTGAAAAGCCTGGTCCTATCAGGCCTTATCCAGGCGTCAGAGATGTAAATCCTGGTCATACCAGGCATTTGTCAGGCGTTAGACATGTAACACCAGGTCCTAGATCCGGCCCAGTCCGAGTTTTAAAGGCTTTAAGTGTTTCTCGGTTTGATTAGGAGTATCCTACACGTTTAGGGTTTGTCCCAAAAAATATAAATAGACCCAAACACACAACTTTGAGGGACTTTTGCCATTGGAGACAAGAGGAGATCGTGGAACACTACTCAGAAGATCGAAACATTGATTTTTACATCCTTTATTCCTTACTCTGTAATTTAATTATGCAAGTTATTTTGGATTTGATTACTATGAGCATGAGTAGCTAATTTATTTAATATAAGGTTTTGGTGGAATCCATTGGGGAATGACGTTATTGTGATATTAATATATTTTTGATTGGTTGTTAATCTCTATTTGTTCAACTACTTTCTTGTTGTAGTTAATTGAATGGCCATCAATTAGCTGTGCCTATTTATTATATATCTACTTGAGAGAGAGTGCATATTTAGNAACGGGGGAAACCATAACCTTAGACCTTTATCGCATCTGTTTACCTCTCAACATTAGTATCTTTTAGTTTATTTAATTTCATTCAGTCGTAGTAGTAAAAATACGGAAAAAGTGTTATTCATAATCTTTGGAAACTTGATTATTGAGAATTGAGTGGTCTAACGACAATAATTGATAGGCTAATTCCCTGAGGGATTCGACTCTGGTCTAAATACTCAGATATATTTGCAACGCCCATTTAGTCTTTTTATAAGACACAATTGAGCGTGATCAGGTGGCTCGAGTGATTTTTGAACCACCCGGAGCATTTTGGAAGTTGTAGATTTTTGCTGGTGTCAGGACCTTCTTCGTGGTCGCGATCGATAGGGAATTTCTTCCATATCTTGGCCTTCACATTCTTGTAGGCCTGTGGAATTTGTGAATCGCATTCTCGGGGTGTAGGTCGTGTCTATGAAGGGTTATTTGAGGTTGTTGCAAATTTTGTGCTTTGCGAACGCGAGGGTAGTGGTCGTGTTCGTGAAGGATATCACTAGGCAGAACTATAAGTGATATAATTTTGGGATTTTACTCAATCTCTCATATTTTGAACCCTAGACTTCGAGATGTGGAGATTCCGGAGAGAAATTTCACTACTATATTGGAGGTAAGCAATTTTCACTTGGATTTGGTTTTATATCTTGAATTCCCATGGATTTGTACACCTAAAACTTGGAAAATTAAAGGATAATTTGGAATTTTTTGTCTACAACTTAAGAGAGTGAAAATTGGGAATTTGGGAGTCGATTTGGACTCGATTTTGTAATCTATCATATATTTGGACTTGTGAGGTTTTAGATAGCCGGGATCTACCCCTTGACTCAATTTTTAGCCGTGTGGGCTCGGGTTGACTTTTATTGACTTTTGGGGATTTCATTAAAGATCGGAGTCTTTTTGTTTGGAGTTATTTCCTATGGCTTTGTTTGACATTATATTTGCTAGATTCGAGCTGGCCAAATGGGGTTTCTAAAGGTAAGGCAATTTTAGAGGTGCGATTTGGCACATTTAAGGTAAGTATCTTATCTTTATCTTGTGTGAGGGAATAACTTTTCGGATTGGACATTATTTGTCTAATTATAATATATGTAAAGCGGCATATATGCAAGGTGAGGAGCGTATATGAGGGTGTTATGTATAAAGAATGATCAGATTAGACTCTAGGCTTCTACTATGTCTTAAATCGATTGTGTGCTCTCTACGATACATGTGAAAACCTTTGTATGACTATATGATATTATACTTTCACGCTACGGATCATGTTTTAGGATTTTTAGCTCCTAATTAGCCAAGATGGGCATTTGTGGAATTTTTTGCTGAATTAATTTAGCTATGGTCATATCTTTTATCTTTAGCACAAATCCCTGCCTTCCTATTTTGGTGTCCTTATGCACCTTATTGATAAAATTGTGATATTATGTCTCTTGATGATATGTTGTTATTTTGGTGTTTTCATAACTTTAATACATATGGACATGTTGTGGCGAATATTATTATTGTGATGATGCATGGGAATAAGAGTATTCTTATTGGTGATATGTGGAGTATAAGGGTGACATTTATATTGATGATTTGTGGAATATAAGGGTGGAATTCCTATTGATGATATGTAGAGTATAAAGGGTGACATTCATACTGATTATATGTGGAGTATAAGGGTGGTATTCATATTGATGACATGTGGAGTATTAGGATAGCACTCTTGTTGACGAAATGTGGAGTACAAGCGTGGCATTCTTATTGATGATGTGTGGAGTATAAGAGTGACATTATTGATTACACAAGTGAATATTCTTTATGTTCTGTTATGCACTTTACATGATTTTACGTTGCTTTTAACATCTACTATATGCCTATGTTATTGACTAATAATTTTTTTGTCAAACGTTATTTACTTGTGATGAGTTGATAACTCTTGTTGATTGTACTACATCTTGTTATATTCTTGTTGCCAGTTAATTGAGATATTGCACGGGTTCTCTAATTAGTTAGTATCATATGACTTGAACCTCGTCACTACTTCACCGAGGCTAGTCTTGATACTTACTAAGTACATGTTGGCCCGTACTCATACTACGCTTCTGCATACTTTTGTGCAGATCCGGGTGCTGGAGGTAGTGGACCTTGAGAATGAGCTTTGACTATTCGAGAAGATTCAAGGTAGTGTTGCATGGACGATGTAGACTCTTGGATTCTCCTTCTCTTCATTTCTTATGTTGTATTAATTTCAGACAGTATTGCACTTATTGAGACTCGTTCTGTATTCAGTCTAGGGTTCATGACTTTTTGCTATCTGATTTTGGGAGTTGTATTGTGTCTTGCTGTTTTGGCTTATGTTTATCACTATTTCTTTTATTTATGATAAATCAGACTTATTATATCATGTTTTGTGGATGTAATATTGTTAATGTGATTGGCTTTCCTAGTCTTGAAGCGTAGGTGCCATCATGACCCTTTGGTGGGATTTGGATCATGACAAATGTACTTAGTACGTATCATGACTAACCTCGGTGAGGTAGTGGATGAAGTAGCCAATGTTAATCACTAATCAAACCTGTAAAGTTCATGAATATACGTAATCAAAGCAACAACAAAGTCTAGGCATAAGGTACAGGCAACGCCAATGATGCACATAAAGGGGACATCCACAAGCATTGTAACAGCTAATGGTTCAACATATAGAGAATATATTCATGTATAAAAAGTGAAGATATATAGTTCAATATGTAGAGAATATATGTAATGTGTTTCATTCTACCAAGTAAATAGCATATAGAGAAGATATGCAAAAACCCAAACACTGATCTTCCATAATTTGTATGTACGCCATCAAGAGAGAAACATGAGAGGGTGACCCTAGGGGGGACAGATCCTTATCCATACACTGCATGGAAAACTTACGTGCCATAATTTTAACAACCGCATGGACAACTCACGTGATGCACGAACAACTTAGGTGCCAACAATCATAATCACTGCATGGATAACTCATATGGTGTTAACTCCATATCACAGAAAACATAAAAAAAATACATGTATACAGACGACGAGTAACAATTCAAATCCTCATGGGCTGTGGCAAATGGCATGCTAATGTGTATGCTTGTGCGACGTGTAAACTACAACTCTGATTAGGCGAGTACCCCATACAATAACAAGTATTATGCTCATCTAGGATATCAAACATATGCATGGTCTCTCACATGATTCAAGTAGTTCACGTATTAGCACAAATGACCAAAATAAGAATTAGAAAGTACATAGTCAAAACACGGTATAATAGAGTCCTAAGTCTAAACCACTCGAATTCATATATAGCACATGCATATACGCTTATCACTTATCATATATGCCGCTTTTCACACATTCAAATTATCCAAACAAACTCACATCCTAAGGGGTAATTCCCCAAAATAAGATTAGACAAGATACTTACCTCAAACAAGCAAGATCAATACTCTAAGAATGCCTTTCCCTTAGAAATCACCTCCAACCGGCTTGAATCTAGTCAAACTAACTCAATAATGTAAAAAAGGTCAGAGGAATCAATTCCAAACAATAAAGCTTCAATATAAATTCAATTCCCAAAAAGTCACCAAAAGTACCAAGGTCCACATGGACAACATCTGATTCAAGGGATAGATCCCGACTACCCACGATCCCACGGGTCCAAATATGTAATTAGATTCCATAACAAGTCCAAATCGGCCTCAAATATCCAAAATTCATTCTCTTAAGTTGTAGACAAAATATCTAATCCTCCATAATCTCATGATTAAAGTGTATAAATCCATGGGGATTCAAGATATTTAGTCAAATCAAAGTGAAAGTTACTTACCCCCAAAGTAGTGATGAAAATCACCTCAAAATGTTTCCTTTTACCGAGCTCCAATTATCAAAATAATGCAAATTGAGTTAAACCCTCGAATATAAAGAGTATGTCAGCGGTTCCACATCTGTGTACAAAAGGGTCGCATTTGCAACATTGCTTTTGTGGTACCAGGCTTGCATATGTGAACCTCACAAAAGCTGCTGACCTTCCGCATATGCGGCCCATGCATCACATCTGCGAGTTCGTAGGTGCACCCCTATCCCAGGCCTGCTAATCCTTGCTAGTGCGCGCTCATTTCTGCAAGTGAGCCTTCGCACATGCGGCCACCTCTCCACAAAAGTGAAAACTCTTAGATCACCTCAACTCCACAGATGCAGTAGACCAGTCGCATCTATGTCCTCGCACCTTTGCCCAAACATCCGAAGGTGCGATGCACCAGAACTAGAATTGCCAACCAATCCAAAGCACATTCGAGCCTCCTAGGACCCTATCCAATCGTAACCAAAATGTCCTAATACCTTACCAAAACCTATCCAAAAGCTCAAAAACTGCAATCAATATAAAAAACAAAAAATCGAAGATCACGATTAATCTCTTAAGTTCCAAACCATCTAACTTACACAAACATGTCTGAACCATGCCTAAACTTTTCGGATTCTAATCAAACTTCCCAATCAACCAAATAAACCTATCCAAAGTCTTGGAACACCAATCAGAACTCGATAACTCCAAAGTCAACTCTCGATTAATCCTATGAATTCTCCAAACTTTCTAATTGCCAACTTTCAGTAGACATAACCAAAATCCTCTCGGAACCTCAAAATCTAAATTCGACCATACGCCTAAGTCCAAAATTACCATACGATCCTATTGGAACCATCAAATCACCAATCTGATACCGTCTACTAAAATTCAAATCTTCATTAATCTTAACAACTTAAGCTTCCAAAATGATACTAAGTGCCTCCAATCACTCTCAAACCTTTACGAAGCCAAACTAACATATCCTGCAAGTCACAAAACAACACACACATGTTGGAAGAATAAAACAGGAGAAAGGGGCTCAAACACAAAATGACCGGCCAGATCATTACATTTTCCTCGTCTAAAACAAATTTTCAGCTTCAAACGAATTTACAATCATACCTGAAATGCTAAGAAGATGAGGATATCTGCTCCGAAATAATATCTAACTTGGTCTCCCAAGTAGCCTCCTCAATTGGTTGGCCTGTGTACTGAACTTTCGCTGATGCAATATCTTTTAACCTCAGCTTCTGAACCTGCCTATCCAAATGGCTACCATCACTTTTTCATAATCCAAATTCTCGTCCAACTGCACCAAGCCGAAATCCAATACAAGTGACTGATCTTCATGATACTTCTAAATCATGGAAACATGAAGCATTGAATGAACTTCCAACAAGATAGTTGGCAAAGGAAATTTTTAAGCCACCTCACCAACTCTCTCAAAAATCTAAAATGGACCAATATACCGAGTACTCATTTCCCTTCTTCCCAAATCTCATCATTCCCTTCATAGGAAAAACTCTAAGAATAACCTTCTCACATTGCATAAATGTCACATTGTGAACCTTCTGGTCCTTATAACTCTTCTATCTGGAGTGAGATGTACAAAGCCTCTCCTGAATCAATTTCGCCTTATCTAAGGCATCACAAACCAAATTTGTGCCCAATAACCTAGCCTCATCAGGCTCAAACCAACTAACCAGAGAACGACATTACCTCTGTATAATGCCTCATACAGAGCCATTTGAATACTAGACTGGTAGTCGTTGGTATTGGCAAACTCCATTAAAGGTAGAAACTGATCCCACTGTCCTACAAAATTAAGGCCCTCAACATATCCTCCAAGATGTGAATAGTCTTCTCAAACTGTCCATCCGTCTGAGGATAAAATCAATGCTCAACTCCACTTGCATGCCCAAGTCACACTGAACAGCTCTCCAAAAGTGCAATGTAAAAGTGAGTGTCACGATTCGAGATGATAGAAACAGGCACACCATGCAAACAAACAACCTCTCTAATGTAGAGGTGAGCCAACTTCTCCAAAGTATAAGAAGTCATAATTGGAATGAAATACGCCGACTTGGTCAAAACGTCAATGATGACCCAAATGTAATCAAACTTCCTCAAAGTCCATGGCAACCCTACCACAAAGTCCATAGTAATGCACTCCAACTTCCACTCATGTATATCAATCTTCTGAAGCAAGCCTCCTAGTCTCTAATGCTCATAATTGACATGTTGACAGTTCAAAAATTGTGAAACATTCCCAACAATGTCCCTCTTTATACTTCTCCACCAATAATGCTGCTTCAAATCACGATACATCTTTGTACCATCTGAATGAATAGAACATCGTGAACTGTGAGCCTCTTCATGAATCAAATCCTTCAAACCATCCACATTAGGAACACAAATTCGACCCTAAAGTCGTAAAACACCACCATACTCAATAATCACCTCCTTTGTAGTGCCTCGCAACATTGTGTTCTTAAGTACAAGCAAATGGGGGTCATTATACTGGCGAGCCTTAATGAGCTCAAACAAGGAAGACCGAGATAAAACACAAGTAAGGACTCTGGTCGACTCCGAAATATTCAGTCTCACCAATCTATTGGCCAATGCATGAACATCCTTAGCTAAAGGTCTCTCCGTAGCTGGAATGAATGCTAAACTTCCAATGCTCTCCACCTTCCTATTCAAGGCGTTTGCAACCACATTAGCTTTCCCCCTATGGTGGAGAATAGTGATATTATAATCCTTCAACACCTCCACCCACCTCCGCTGCCTCAAATTTAAATCTTTCTCCATAAATAGATGCTGAAGACTCCGATAATCTGTATACACCTTACAAGATGCACCATATAAATAATGCCTCCAAATCTTTTGCGCGTGCACAATAGATGCTAACTCCAAATTATGACCGGATAATTCTTGTCATAGGGCTTTCACTGGAACGATGCCTAGACAATCACCCGACCATCAGGCATCAATATACAACCAAAGACAATGCTTGAAGCATCACAATAGATAGTTTACCTCCTTGTTCCTGAGGGCAATACCAAAAGTTGGAGTTGTAGTCAATGCAGTCTTGAGCTTCTGAAAGTCCTCCTCACACTCATCAGGCCATCTGAACGGAGTTCCCTTCTAAGCCAACTTGTTCAATAGAGCTGCAATAGACGAGAATACCTCTAAAACGCGATGATAGTAACCAAACCCAAGAAACTCCTAATCTCTGTAGTGGTAGAAGGTCTAGGACAATTCTGAACTACCTCAATCTTCTTCAAATCCACCTTGATCCCATCACTAGACACCACGAGGCCCAATAATCCAACTGAATTCAACCAGAACTCATACTTAAAGAACTTGGCATACAACTTCTTCTTATTCAAAATCTAAAGCACAATCCTCCAGCGATGCTCGCGCTCCCTCCTACTACAAGAATATACCAATATATCATCAATGAACACAATAAAAAATGAATAAACTAAGGATGGAACACACTATTCATCAAATGCATGAAAGTTGTTGGGGTATTAGTCAAGTCAAAAGACATCACCAAAAATGCATAATGTCCATACCGGGTCCTGATAGCCATCTTAAGAATGTCTGAAGCCCTAATATTTAACTGACAATACCCCGATCTCAAGTCATTCTTCGAGAACACCCTACCACCCTTAAGATGATATATCATATCATCAGTGCGAGGTAAAGGATACGTAACTTTGTTCAACTACCGTAATCAATACATCCTTATGGGACCATCCTTCTTCTTCACAAAAGATAGCAGTGTACCCCAACGAGAAACACTTGTCCAGATGAACCCCTTATCCAAAAACTCCTACAACAATTCCTTCAACTCAGCACGAGCCATACGATATAATGGAATAGATATGGTCTGAATGTCTAGCACCAAATCAATATCCCTATTGGGTGGAATTCCCGATAGGCCTACAGGGAACACATCTGGAAACTCACTCACTATTGGGACTAAATAAACAGTAGGAGTATCAATACTAACATCTCTCACAAAAGCTAGATATGCCAAATACCCGTTCTCAAACATATGTTAAGCCTTCAGGAAGGAAATGACTACTAGGAATATGAACCAAAGAACCCCTCCATTTCAACCTCGGTATGCCCGGCATGGAAAACATCACGGTCTTAGCGTGACAGTCCATTTAACATGATATGGACATAACTAATCCATATCCAAGATCACCTCAAAATCCACCAAATCAAATAACAACATGTTCACCCTCGTCGCGTAGCCACAAATAGCTATCGCACAAGATTGATAGACTCAATCCATAACAATATAATCTACCACTGGTGTGGACAAATAAACAGGAATATCAAGAGAATCACATGGCATATCAAGACAATAGGCAAAATATGATGACACATAAGAATAAGTGGAACCAGGGTCAAGTAATACTGAAGCGTCCATATAGATTACTGAAACAATACATGTGATCATAACATCTAAAGCAACTTCCTCTGGCCTGCTCGGGAATGCATAATAGCGGTCCTATCCTCCACATGACTAACCTCCCTCTGGGACGGCCTGGAATAGACTGGGATCCACCCCTAGGTGTCTGTGTGGGTGGTGTAGTTGTTGGCGCCGGAATCATAGACCAGGTGCCCTAACATGGTACACTGCTCAAGAGCCTGGGATAATTCCTCTTGATATGACTCAAGTCTCCACTCAAAGCAACCCCTCCTCTAGTGAGGTTGTTGGCTTCTGAGAACCAGAATACTCACCCCAAGAACCATGAACAGATTGAGCACAATATGAACTTTATGCTAGCAGTGCACTAGAAGACGACTAGCTTGGGGGAGCACTGTATGAACCATGTCTAACCGAAGAACCACGAGGAAATTGATGAGCTGATTGAACATGCCCGAAAGAATTGCCTCTACTATGATGCCCCTATCCTCCAAATGAGTCACTACTGAAACCACCTGAATTGCAAGGCCTCTTGGTATCCCGTTCCTCTCTCTCCTGCTTGTGCATATGCTCTAAGTGCCTATGAATCTCCACAGCCTGATGAAAAGTTGTATCATCGACCTCTCGGGTACCAGATACTAAAGTTGAGGCCCTCAATAAATCTCATAACCCCCCTCTCTCTCTCTCACACACACACACACACACTAGGGACTAAGAACACATCATATCATGACAGATCCGTGAACCTCATCTCATATTGAGTTACGATCATCCCTCCTAACATTGATGCTCAAACTCACTACGGCAGCTCATCCCTGGGAGTATGTGGAATAAACTTCTCCAAGAAGATATCAGAGAACTAAGACCATGTGAGTGGTGTTGCACCAGCTGGTCTACTCAACTCATAAGTCTGTTACCATATGTATGCTGACCCTGACAGCTGAAAGGTAGTAAAGTCAACCCCGTTTGAGTCCACTATACCCAAAGTGTGTAGAATCTGATGACACTGATCAAGGAAACCCTTTGCATCCTCAGTAGGCTCTCCATGAACTAGGGAGAATGAAGTCTCTGAAATCTCTCAATCCACTTCTATCCTCAAGAGTCCAGGTTGGCCTAATTTCGGGTAGAACTGTAGTGACTGGCTACATCGATAGAACTCTCGATGTTTGATAACCATGAGTAACTGCTCCAATGGGCGTGCGTTAGGAGTCTAGGCTCCTTCTCTAGCCTGTGAGGTAGTTGGTGCAACTGGAAACAAACCTGCCTGAGTCAAGCTCCCATATATTCCTACGTTATGAGCCAAAGTCTTTGAAGTCCAGGTGCAGCAATAGGTCCCTCAGGTTCCGAGGCTGATCCCACCGTCTCAACATGATCAAGAACCTCCTCCTCAATATGAGCTACTGGTGGCTCTACAGTTGTTGCTCTTGCAGGTTCCCTAACTACAATGCATGCCCAACCTTGGCCTCTGTCTTTCCTCGGCCTCTCACGGTGATGGCCTGAGGTACGGGTGCCTACTCAGCTACTCCAGAAGAACGTGTACTCACTATCTGTGATAGAATATAAGAACAAAGATTCAGACTTCGAGATAAGAAAATCCCCACTAAAAGAAAGGGAAGTTTTCCAAATAATCCTGTAGCATCTCTAAGATAGGTACAGATGTCTCTATACCGATCTGCAAGACTCCATTATACTTTCTCATGACTCGTGAGTCCTACGCAACCTAGTCTCTGATACCAAGCTGTCACAACCAAAAATCTTCACCAGTTGTGATAGCACCTAAACCACTTTCTATGCAAGCCAATCATAAAACAACAACTAAATTAACAATAATGAATAAATGATTCTGAAAGTCAAATAACCATAGATAGAAACCTATTCAATACATAAATCCTCAAAATATGGTAACACTAAGTCATGAGCTCTAACATATGAATACAAGTTTGACAATACAATATACATTCAGAATCAATAATAGTAATGAAATAATAGAAGGAGACACCAGGGACTGCGATTAGGGTGCAGCTCTAACTTGAGTCTCCATAGCAACAACTAAGAATCCTAATACTCAGCTAGGTCTTACTCTTGGATCTGCACAATTAAGTGTAGAGTGTAGTATGAGCACAACCGAACATGTACTCAGTAACTATTGTAACTAACCTCAATAAGGTAGTGGCTAGAGACGCCAATGATAATCACTAATAAAACTTGTACAGTTCATGAATATATGTATACAAAGTAATAGTATTGAAGTCTAGGTATAGTGTATAGGTAAGGCCAATGGTGCATGTAGAGGGGACGTGCACAAGCATCGTAACAACTAAAGGTTCAGCATATAGAGAAGATATACAGTTCAACGTAAAGAGAAGATATGTACCATGTTAAAATCTACCAAGTAAACATCATATAGAGATGATATGAAAAACCCAACCACTAACCAGTTTTCGTAATATATGTGTGTGTCATCAAGAGACAAACTTGATAGGGCGACGCTAGGGGGACAGATCCTTATCCACGCAGTGCACAGACAACTCACGTTCCATAATCATAACAACAACATAGAAAACTCACGTGCCAATAATCATAATCACAACATGGACAACACATGTATTGTCAAACCATGTATATCAAATCACATATGCATGGTCTGTAACAAATAGCATGCTAAAGTGTATGCATGTGTGAAGTGTACAACTACAGCTTTGATTAGGCGGATACGCCATACAATAATAAGTATCATGCTCAACTAGGATATCAAGCCTATACATGGTATCTCACATGATTTGAGGAGCTCATGTAGTCATACAAATAATCAAAACAAGAATCATAGGAAGTATGTAGTCAAAACAAGGCACAATAGAAGCCTAACCCTAATCCGGCCAAAATCATACATAGTACCGGCAATACGCTCTTCACCTTGTATATACGTCAACTTTCGCATATTCCAATTCGTCACACCTCGAACCTGAGCCTGGGCGTAACACGACACTCGGTGCCTGACTACATGTGACAGAGCAAACCAACTGGCTGGCTGAATCAACATGTGATATCATAACATACTGAATGCGAAAGATAAACTAAAACATGCTGATATACTAAAGGCCTGAATTATATAAATCAAAGTGTGGAAACATAAATTCAAGTCTAAAACATATTTGCAGTCAACATTGCTTAACATGAAAAGCATGTGACTCTGTCTAACTGTTACTCTAGTCCATGAAGCCTCTAATGAAATACTTAAAACACCAACTGTCTGTTAATACTGGAAGACTTTAAAGTAATGATAACTCCCCAAATGAACTAGGGCTCAACAAATAGCCGGTACGAGAATCCTAGTGCTCAGAATCATCAACCTTTAAATCATAACTTGCACCGTGAGATGGAGGCCCCGAGAAAAAAGGGACGTCAGTACATTTGAATTGCATTGGTATGTAAAGCAACTGAAAGAAAGAATTATAAATGGTGAAACTGAAACTAAGATAATTGAGAATTGATAATTGGTAACTGAAATGATAACTATTGAAACTGAAATGATAACTGATAACTGAATAACAAAGTAAGTAAGGATATGAATACTCCCTCTTTTGAATGATGAACAACGTTTATCAGAATACTAAACTGCAGCCTCAGGCCCAATATATTAGTGCACAAACTACAGCCTCAAGCCCAAGTATACATATACTTAACTGCAGCCTCAAGCCCAAAAATGCATAAAGCATAAACTGCAGCCTCAAACCCAAAAATGCATAAAGCATTAACTTCAGCCTCAGACCCAAATACAGGTGTTCAACATCAGGGATTTAAAATCAGGAACTGAGAATCATACTGCAATACATGATACTGAATATTGAATCACACTGAGTTATATAATACTAAAATACTGAACAGGACTAGACAGAGACATGTATTCTTGAACTGATTATGAACACGGAAAATTCAACTGTTTATGACATGCTGGGTAAGCTATACTGAGACTCAAGGAAATCAAATTCAAGTTTATATTGAATACGCACTAAGCTCACAACATTCATCATAAAAGTCATGAACGAGTTATGAAGCTAGAGAAGAGAAGTTCTGCAACTATTCAAGGAACTAGACTTAACTATATTTCTGAGGCAATTAGTAACGTCGTAAAGGAAATGTATTGTAGGGAGAATTATTAACATTCCCAAAAATAGAGAGTTAGCCTCACATACCTTGACTTTGGTCCTTTTAAGAGTATCACAATGTATGTCGCCTCTTTCAATGATAGTCTATGTCAATATATATCAATAGGAACCAATATTATCACTAATGCTCATATTTATTCACTTGGGCATTTTATCAAACACCTTATGTGTGTGAAGCCTCATAGCCCTTAGAAATTGGTATTTTCTTCACCAAGTTCTCATTCTACTACTTCAAGGTGATTCTACAATCCCAAATAGATGTAACTAACACCATTTATCATCACCCAAATGTTTATAACAATCATAAGTCAACAATCCAAAACTCTGGCATAGTTTATATGGTTCTCTTTATCAAACTCATTTACTATTCTCTCAAAACTCATCAATTCATAGCCATAAATGATTAGGGAGTAGAAGCATTACTTTTTCGAAGTTCACTTCTTTTGGATTCGAGTTCTAGGGTTTCCTTTCTCAACAATGGTGCCTCGATCGAATATCTAATGAGTGGAAGGATTTACCTATGTTAATAAGGTTTTGGATAATTGAAATTAACTTAGAATCATAGTTAGAAATTACCTTGGATGATGGAGGGGCCTTAAGGAAGTTTGGTTCTTAAGATCTTCCCTTTCTAGAGGAGGTTTTCATGTTTGGGGTGTGGGGGAACGAGGTAAGGGTTTTAAATAAGTGAACACGTCCCAAAATTAAGGAGGAAAATAAAAATAGCTCGGATAAGAATCGTCGGTGCGAGACATCGTCAGGGGCGCCAAAATAAATTACAGTGCCTTTCACTTTCTGGGCCGCTGAGGATGATGCCTGGACAGTTCCTTGCATTGTCTGTGGCACTGAGTTTTTATGGCCTTGCACTATTTATGGCACTCAGTTTTTATGGCCTTGCACTATCTATGGTCGTGAGTTTTTATGGCCTTGCACTGTCTATGGTCGTGAGTTTTCATGGCCTTGCACTGACTAAGGCTATAAGATGTATCTCCCATAAACTAAGTCGATTCTATTGAGTTTTATGCACCTCACTATCGGTCTTCATTCCAAAATAATGGTTTCTATCCATACTCATCCCAATAGGACTTCACATGTCTAGGAGGTCACACTAATACTCATTTAACGCATCTACAACTAATCTGGATTTAGGGGGTGTTATATTATCTCCCCCTTGGGATCATTTGTCCTCGAATGATTGTCCTGATTGTAACTATGGCTTCCTCTAGACCTTAAACGAGACTGATGGAAACATGTGAGCACTGAAATGTCATGAACACGTGCATACTAAACTAAATAACTACACGATTACTGAACTGTTGAGATACTGAACTGAATAGGTAATAAACTGAATGGCTACTAAGCTGACTGAATACTGAAATACATGGAGATTGTAATATAAGTTCTGAATGAGAAGGATAGATACCATCGACATTTCTCCAAAACACCTGCCAACTAACAGATCATAACGCTAGCTTCATATGGCATCGTAATACGCATAACATGAAACATATACATGAATACTTGTCTATTATGTATACGTTAATTCTGGACTAATGTGGATATATGAATACTGATCTGGCACGAATATTTGAGTATTGGACTGATGTGAATATCTGATCACTGAACCGACATCAATAGCTGAGTAATAAGCTGGCATGAATATCTTACTATTGGACTGGCATGAGTATTTGAGTACTGAACTGGCTTGATTGTTCTCATATGAGATCAGAATATTGGAAACATAAATGTCATGACATGAGATTCGAATACTTGAAATTTGAATGTTATAACATAATACGTGAGATACTGGGTGTACAGCTAGCAATTTTGGCGGCAACTCTATCTCATAAGCTACTTGCTCGACCCATCATAGGATCATATACGACCTTATGTATATGGGACTGATCTTTCCATTCTTCTCAAATGTTATAACACCTTTCATAGGCAAAACTTTTAGAAACACCTAATCATCAACTTGAAACTTTAGGTCTCTATGCTACACGTCCGAATAGGACCTTTGGCGACTTTGAGCTGCCTTAAAATGCTATTCAATCAAGTTGACTTTATCCATAGACCGAATGACCAAATCTTGTCCCCACAACTCTACTTCGCCAACTTTGAACCAACCAATTAGCGATCCACACCTTTGCCAATACAAATCATGCTTTCAAATTAAGCGAGATAATCTTATTATAAGTTCCATATTTACCATCTCCAGTAAAGGATATGTGTATTATGTGGTAAAACACTAGGCTTTCTGCTGCTCGAATTTCACCTGCAGACAACTCGGACACTTGGCCACAAAGTCCGCGACGTTCTTTTTCATGTTGTTCCACCAATAAATCTCCTTAAGATCATGATACATCTTTGGGGAACCTAGGTGGATAGAATACTTGGAATTATGGACTTCCAACATCTTCCTCCCTCACTAAGTCCATCTATGGTTGGAACACACTATCTATCTTGGTACCTCAAAGTACCATCATCTCCCCCTTGTTCAAAAGCCATCGTCTTAAGCATGTGAATCCCCTCTTTCAGCTACAAGAAGTAGGGATCATCAAACTGTTTCTCCTTCACTTCGGCTACTAAGGAGGAGCAAGTCCTGTTCTGGACAACAACTCCAATATCTTTGGTGTCCGAAAGTCGAACTCCTACCTTGGCTAAGGGGTGAATGTCTTTCACCGGAGTTCTCTTGTTTACCTCAATCATGAGTTATATTTCCCATACTTGATTATTTTTTAAGGTACTTCCTGAAAACACTTATAGTATTGTTGTGAGCTAAGTCTCTGACCATTACTTAACTGAATATAGAGTCCCGATAAGGGAGAATACTGAACTTATGAGACTAGGATAATGTACATAAGTTCAAGAATACAGACTTCTCTTTATGCCTCGTTATCAAACTCATGTAGTTACGGGATCATGACAAAATGGAGAAAGGATTAGCCTTAACATACCTTATCATAATCTTTCCAATCACCAAGTTGAACTCGCCTCTTCACACCTTAATCTACAACAATGATAATATTACTATCATTAAGTTACGAAGGGTACAACTATCGCACAACGAACGATAAGTTTATTTTGTATTAAAACGGGCAGCAACTCCCCTATAATCCTTACTTCCTCCAAATTCAAGATAATACTAACAACAAAACAACACAACAATATAAACATATATACATTATTTTACAACCTTATATACACCACAAAATACTACAAAATAGCCCAACACAAACCAATCTCTTCATACACAAAATGACCCCCGTAGTAGTGTCAAACAACCCAAAAATATTATGACGAATGACCAGTCCACCACCCTGTATTTATATGGTGCATCTCCATAACCTTCCTCATCCAAAACTCCATAAAATAGTAGTAAAACACACAATCCAATAGCAACACAAAACAGTCCACAAAACAGTCTGCTACAAGTGAATAACTCGAACTCACGGCTTCCTATCACCGTCTCGTGAGTTCTTACAATTATAGAACGAATTTTCATACATATCCAGCAGAAAAAATTGATAATAGAGAGAAATAAACATACCTTATTTGTTGTATAACTCAGATCCTGTCTTGGTTCTTCAAACTCTAGGTTTTACCTCCAACTAGAACTTGAGAAGGAGAGAAATTCAATTAGCGTTTGTGTGTAATTTTTGGGAGGATGTTTGCAAGGGTTTAGGTCTGGTTATTGTGACCCCTTATCACTGTATTATATGAACGAAATAGGCCTTTAAAAGGTCTCTTTGGACGACCCGAACTGACCATTTTTGGATATATATAATCCTCTCATTTAAGCAAGTAGGTGACACACCTACTTGTCACCTAGAAGTCTAAGCAGTCTCGCAAAAACGCATATATCTCGCTACTCCGATGTCGTATTGACAAACAATTTAATGAGTTAGTAAATAGACTCATAAATATTCAATTTTATGGATGGAACACCTCGTAAATATAATTATATTGGGAGAAAATTACAGTTACATTCGACCCAAATTTCAGTAAAACTTATGAACATAACTTGTGATGACTTTCATCGACTTTTGTTCCACAACTCGCTTGACTTCAAAACATAACACACGACTATATATGACTAATATAACTCATAATATAACCTCCTTATAATGTTAAGCACCCTAGTCTCACCCTAAAAGTACATGTTATAACATTCCCAACTTGTCGATGTTCGACGAAATATTATTTTCTTCAATTCCTTTAGCTTCTAAACCTTCCAAACCTCTTTGTACTTGTTGTTCATGATCTTCAATATTTGTAAACTCTGAGGTAACATGATAACTTACTTTATATATTTCCAAATATGATCTCATTTTTGGTCTTACATTGTTTTCTTACAATTACGTACGAAAATATGGGATGTAACACTCTACTATATAAAGAGGGTCTGATTATTTGTAAATCACACGGTAACAATCATTCAGAAGCAATACACTGTTATTTCTCTTTAAGTTCTTGTTCAACTGTGATCGAAGTGCATCATGTTCAAGGGGAACCCTCATCCCAAGGTTGTTATTGTCTAATTCGTGTGGTTTGCATTTATTTTATCATACTTTATTCTAATTGCAATTTAATTTATCTCCTTGTATAAATTTAATCTACGTATCCTTAAAACAACTTACAAATTCAATTGTTATCCGATTTTGAGGGTAAATAGTTTGGTGCCCACCATGGGACTAAAGATAATAGTGATTATTTAATACAAATCTCCATAACACACACTACTCAACATTTGTTCTTTGAAGTGTCACTGATTTCAGGATAAAAATGTCGAACTCCCAATCAGCACCCCTACATGTTGATAATGAGTTCGGTCACCATGGAGAAAATGACAACATAGTGTACGAAATCGACGTGCCCCCGGCCGATCTCCACGGAGTCCCGGCTGCAGAGCCCATCGACGTGAGCTCGCATATGGCCATCAACACAAATATGCCCACCGATCCTGAGGGTAGCGCCCGTAGCGATGCTCAATCAGTCCCATAAAAAACCGGCGAGGATGATGAAATCAGTTTGTGGGTGATCTTTGAAATTTTACAGGCTCAACAGGAGGCAATATCCCAACTCCAGAACCAGAGTCGCCCGCCAAGTAGGATTGAGCCCGACCCATCCGAGGAAGTCATTCACAAAGTTGAATCAGCCTCAAAGAGATCGAATGAGAAGGAATCAGGGACCAATCCGGTAATCATCAAAATGCTCGAGGAACTAACAAAACGGATTGAGTCGGGAGAGAAGAAGATCAAGGCAAAAGACAAGAAGGTGGAAACCTATAATTTAAGGGTCGATCAAATCCTAGGAGCATCGCTGATATTGAAAGGCCTGGACTCCAAGAAGTTCATACAGAAACCTTTTCCTTTAAGCGCGGTTCCCAAGCCGAACCCTAAGAAGTTCCTCATGCTCGAGATTCCTAAATACAATGGAACAACGGACCCCAACGAGCATGTTACCTCGTACATGTGTTCCATTAAAGGGAATGACTTGGAGGATGATGATATCGAATCTGCCTTACTGAAGAAATTTGGAAAGACCCTATCGAAGGGAGCTATGATATGGTATCACAATTTACCACCTAATTTTACTTACTCTTCTTTTATGCTTGCAGACTCTTTTTTGAAGGCACAAGCCGGGGCTATCAAGGTCGAGACCAGGAAGTCGAACCTATTCAAAGTAAGGCAGAAGGACAATGAAATGCCTAGAGAGTTCGTGTCCCATTTTCGAAAGGAACGAATGGACCTACCGCCGATTACTGATGATTGGGCCTTTTAAGCTTTCACCAAGGATTCAATGTTCGAAGCTCGGTGGCTTCACAGTATTTGAAGCAAAATCTGATAGAGTACCTGGTTGTTACTTAGGCCGATATGCATAACCAGTATCAATCAAAGATCAAAGTCAAAAATGATCAACTTGGGGCTCCTTCCTAGTCCGTTTATCTTATCAGACTTGTCGACAGAATCAAGAGAAATATCGACCGTGAACTGAGGTCAAACAGAGATCGGTACCAGCCGTATAATGGAGATCGAAGAAGCAGTGGATCCGGGCTATGTTCTATGAGAAATGAAAGGGAGAAGTGATCGAGATCAAAGAACTCGAGGACTCCTGATCAAGAACGGCTGACAGGCCTATCGAACTTAAATAAGCATCACGGTTATCGGATATAACTTTAATGTTGATATGACTTCCATCGTATCAACTATCGGACACATCAAAGATACCTAATGGCCTCGAACTTTACAATCCGATCCAGCCCAAAGAGATCCCAACCAAAAGTGCAAATATCATGGAACTCATGGCTACAGAACGGAGGATTGTCGACAATTAAGAGAGAAAGTAGCCCAGTTATTCAACAACGACCACCTTCGAGAATTTTTGAGCGGTCGAGCTAATAACCATTTCAGAAATAAGGATTCTAACAAACAGACTGAACCGGAAGAACCTCAACACGTCATTAACATGATCATCGATGGAGTCTATGTCCGTCAAGGGCTGATGCTGAAGCACACCAAAGTGTCAATCACAAGGGAAAAATGGACTCGAGATTACATACTAGAAGGAACATTGTATTTCAACGACGAGGACGCAGAAGGGATCCTGCAACCTCACAATAATGCAACGGTAATATCTTTACTCATAAATAAATCTTGAGTTAAGCGTGTGTTAATTGATCCAGGTAGCTCGGCCAACATCATCCGATCGAGTGTCATAAAACAACTCGATCTTCAAGATCAAATCGTACCTGTAGTCTGAGTTCTGAACGGGTTCAACATGGCATGTGAAACCACTAAAGGGGAGATAACATTACCAGTCAACATCGTTGGGACCATCCAGGAGTCCAAGTTTTATGTGATCAAAGGAGACATGAGATATAACGCCCTGTTTGGGAGGCCATGGTTCCACAACATGAGGACAGTGCCTTCGACTCTTCACCAAGTGTTAAAATTTCCAATGCCGGGAGGGACTAAGAAAATATACGGAGAACAACTGACCGCAAAAGATATGTTTGCGGTCGAAGAAGTAGTTTCAATATCGACACTCACAACGTCAAAGGAACCAAGCTCTAGTGCAAAGAAAGAGTCCAAATAGCAATCACCGATACCGGCTGCGACCCAACCGGATCAGTAGGGGATTGACGAAGATGATGATTACAGGGTTCCCCAATCTTTAATAGTTCAGGATGACTCCGACGCTACTAAATCTACGGTCGAAGAGTTGGAACATGTTATATTGATCGAGCACCTACCCGATCGGAAGGTATACCTAGGCACAGGATTAACCCCCAGCTCAGGAAAAAACTCATTCAATTTATTATAGCTAACATAGATTATTTTGCTTGGTCCCACCTTGATATGACAGGGATCCGACCAAAGATAACAACTCACAAGCTAAGTTTGGACCCAAAATTTCATCTGGTCAAACATAAGAGGAGGCCCCAGTCCGAGATCAACCATGTTTTCTCAAGCACGAGGTATCTAAACTCCTTAAAATAGGGTCCATTCAGGAGGTTAAATACCCGGATTGGTTATCAATCATAGTAGTAGTCCCTAAAAAGGGGAACAAATTAAGAATGTGTGTAGATTATAAGGATTTGAACAAAGTGTGTCCCAAGGACTCCTTCCCTATACCTAGCATCGATCGCATGATCGATGCCACGACCGGCCAAGAGATCCTCAGTTTTCTCGATGCCTATTCTGGGTACAACCAAATACAGATGGACACGGATGATCAGGAAAAACCCTCCTTCATCACTAAGTACGACATGTACTGCTATAATGTGATACCATTCAGATTGGAAAATGCTGATGTCACTTATCAACGCCTAGTAAATCGTATGTTTGAGGAACAAATAGGAAAATCAATTGATGTTTACATTGACGATATGTTGGTTAAGTCTTGTGAGAAGATGACCATTTAAAACATTTGCAGGAGACCTTCAGCATATCTAAGAAGTACAATATGAAGTTGAACTTGGAGAAATGTGTGTTCAGATTCGGATCATGTAAATTCCTTGGGTTCATGGTATCCAACCGAGGAATCGAGATCAACCCTGACAAAATCAAAGCCATTGAAGATATCACAGCCGTGGACAACGTGAAGGCCGTGCAAAGATTAACCGGATGAATAGCCACCCTGGGATGATTCAACTCGAGGTCCTCAGATAAAAGTCACTGATTCTTCTCGCTACTCAAGAAGAAGAACAACTTTTCGTGGACCCTGGAGTGTCAACAGGACTTGGAGGAACTCAAGTAGTATCTACCGAGCCCACCGCTGCTTCACACACTGAAGGCAGACGAACAACTATACATGTACTTGGCAATATCGGAAATAGCAGTAAGTAGAGTCCTGGTTCGAGAAGAACAAGGTACGCAATTTCCAATTTACTATGTCAGCAGGACTCTAGGTGATGCCGAAACTAGGTACCCTCACCTGGAAAAATTGGTGCTCGCTTTGATAAGCGCCTCTAGAAAACTGAAATCGTATTTTCAGTGCCACCCCATATGTGTTGTGACAACTTACCCGTTGCAAAATATTATGCATAAAACCAAACTCTCGAGACGATTGGCCAAATGGTACATGGCAATCAGTGGGTACGATATTGAGTATCGACCTCGGACAACCATCAAATCTTAAATTTGGCAAACTTCATGGCCGCCTTTACGCCAGCCTTAATACCCGAGGTCGAACGAGAGTTGCTGGTAAACTCCGGGATGTCCTCGAGAATATCGACCCTCCTTACGGATGGTGCTTCGAACGCAAAAGGGTCTGGACTCGGCATCGTGTTGAAGCCGCCAACAAGAAATATAGTTAGACAATCTATTAGGACTGTAAAATTGACTAACAAAGAAGCCGAATATGAGTCCATGATTGCAGGTCTCGAACTAGACAAAATCTTGGGGGCGGAGGTGATCGAAGCTAATGACGATTTCCTCCTCGTGGTAAACCAAGTTAATGGAACATTCGAGGTCAGAGAAGAACGAATGCAAAGGTACCTGGATAAGTTGCAGGTAGTATTACATCGATTCAATGAGTGGACCTTACAAACGTACCCTGGGATCAAAACATCAAGGTCGATGGCCTTGCTAACTTAGGGTCATCGGTCGAAGAAGATGAGCTTAATTCGGGGGAAATCGTGCAACTCATGATGTTGGTGGTGGAAGAAGGTAATGTCGAGATAAGATCTACAAGCCTGACTTGGTATTGGAGAAACAAATACGTAGAATATCTGAAGACTGGAAAACTGCCCTCGGATCCAAAAGAATCTAGGGCCCTGCGTACAAAGGCAGCCCGGTTTAGCTTGTCCGAAAATGAAACCTTGTTCAGAAGAATGTTCGATGGCCCACTGACAATATGTCTAGGACCAGGAAATACCAAGTACGTTATGAGGGAAATCCACGAGCGCACTTGTGAAAATCATTTAGGCGCCGAATCATTGGTTTGAAAGGTGATCAGAGCAGGCTATTACTGGATCGACATGGAAAAGGATGCGAAGGAGTTCTTACAAAAATGTGATAGGTGCAAATGACATGATCCGATGATTCACCAATCCAGGAAGCTGTTGCATTCGTATTTTTGTCCATGGACGTTCATAAAGTGGGGAATGAACATTGTCGGTCCCCTTCCCTAGGCACCCGGTAAGTCCCAATTTATTTTATTTATGACTAACTATTTTTCTAAGTGGGTAGAAGCCCAGACATACGAGAATGTCAAGGAGAAGGAGGTCATCGATTTCATTTGGGACCACATCATACATCAGTTCGAAATGCCGACCGAGATCGTGTGAGACAACGAAAACCAATTCATCAGTAGAAAAGTAACCAAATTTCTTGAAGACCACAAGATCAAAATGATCCTATCAACACTCTACCACCCTAGTGGGAACGGACAAGCCGAATCAACCAACAAATCCATACTCCAAAACCTTAAAAAGAGGTTGACCGACGCCAAAGGAAAATGGAAGGAAATCTTACCGAAGTCTTGTGGGCATATCGTACGACCTCGAAGTCCAATACTGGGGCCACTCCATTCTTATTGGTTTACGGCGCCGAAGCTCTAATACCGGTCGAAGACGGAGAACCAAGTATCAGATTCTGATATGCAATAAAGTAATAAAATGACGAGGCCATGAATACTAGCCTGGAGTTATTGGATGAAAGGCGCGAAACTGCCCTTGTTCGGTTGGTTGCCCAAAAGCAACGGATCGAGAGATATTAATACAGAAGGGCCAACCTTCGATACTTCAACGTGGGGGACTTAGTATTAAGGAAGGTCATGCTGAGCACCCGATACCCGAACGAGGGAAAGTTGGGGCCGAACTGGGAAGGGCCATATCATATCATCGAAATCATCGAAAAGGGGTCCTACAAACTCAGAACGATGAACGACAAACAACTACCGGGTAATTGGAATATAAATCACCTAAAACGATATTACTGCTAAGGTACGACCCTATTCATTTTCTTTTTACTTATATTTTGGACTAACGCTTACAGGTAACCAACAAGGAGCAGTACACAATTTTTAGGCTTGAAAGCACGCGTTGCATTTTTTCCCCTTGAACCGGCTTTTCTCAAATGGGTTTTCCGGCAAGGTTTTTAACGAGGCAACAGTGGATCGTGCTAACTTAGAATCAAAGACCGGTCACAAATCAGTGTTGAAGATCACATTAACAATATCAGAGGCTTCTCTATAATCAACCCCGAATACTGGGGGACATTACCCCTGGATATCGACTTTAGCAAGGGTAGAAACTTCGTAACCGAAGGGTCTCAATCGATAGGATTTATTGTAAGGGCCAAACAGTCAAATGAACCGTGCCCGCATAGATTTCTCTAGCTCTGACACAAAGCTTGTACACATGTGTAATTATCACGCACAAGAATAAAATTCTCTTCCTTGAGAATAAGTATCTTTGTCATTTTAACTTTTTTCTTACATTTCTTAAGAAATTCCCCACTTCCGATCTCCTAAAGGTATCGATCCCAAAGGCCACCTCAGTCCGAGTTCAAGCGATCACTCCCACTCGGGGACTGCTATCTGAAACAAAACTTGGATGATCCGAGTTATCAGAGTTCGGGGGCATAAGTCCTATTAGGCTATGCCCGAATTTTAAAGGCTAAGGTCACCCCCACTCGGGGACTGTCACCTTAGACAAGCCCGAATAACTTGGGATAATGATATTAACATGGGGAAACACCCAAACTATAAAGGCTACGGCCATATAAACACGTCTTAGAGACGTCCGAGGCCCGTAACAAAAACAACAAGGCCTTAAAATTTCTTAACCAGTTCTAAAGGCTACCCTCGACAGATTACGACTTAAAAAAGTCTAAGTACTTTTGGGAAAAAACATTTGGTCACACCGAACCCCCACGATGCTTTAAAACGAAATAAAGTTGAAGGCAAGTTTTCTTCGAGTCTCTAAACAAAACCCAACTATTTCATGCTAAGGCATTTGGATCTTTGCAAATAAAAGTAAATAAGGAAGACAACCCGATGAAAATTTTTACAAAGGCCAAACGGCCTTTACAAAAATACAAAAAATAAAAACATCTAAAGGCCTAAGTGAACTAGTCTTCGTCGGGGGAAACATCATCACCTTCAGGATCTCCGGCCCCTCGGACTCGCCCAAATCTTTGGACTCCTCGTCATCTTCGAGATATACCAATTTTTTGGCCTCAGCTTCGAGCTCTTTGGCACTCTCGATCTCAGCTGATAAGTCGAAGCCCTAGCATGAATTTCCTCAAGGGTTTCCCTTCGAGATTGCCACTTAGCGTGCTCAATGATGTCCTTTGCTCGAACCTGAGCCGCCTCGGCATCAGCCTTATAAACGACCACTATTTCCTCCGCATTGGTTTTAATTACTTTAGCCTCCGACTTTAGCCCACTTCCTGAGTTGAGGAACTGCATCTGGGACCCGAGCAACAACTGCATCACCACCACACATCGGTAAGAAAGGGGAAAAAGAGAGCAAAAATATTAAAATCTGGGAAAAAAGGAAATTTACTTACGTTTTGTGTTCCACTCTTCGGGGAACGACATGTACTTGTCCTGGATTAGGTCCGAGGTTCTCACTCGGACAAATCAGCCTAGACAAACCTCGCTCCCGATCTTCATCGATGCTCGAGAATGGGGTTTTGGTGGCCCTGTGCGCAAGTTTTATTAGTCCCCCCAGAAGAATCGTCGACTGTATAGGCGTATCAAATGATCAACGGTGATTGGGCATCCGTCAATCTTGCTCACAAAGAATCGAAGGAGAGAGACTATCCTCAAAACGAGGGGTGGATCTGACCGAGGCACACCTCGTACCTTTTGCAGAACTGGATGATCACCGGGTCCAACGGGCCCAATGTAAAGGGATAAGTGCAAACACTTAAGTATCCCTTAATCTGAGCAGTGATGTCTTCTTCGGGCTCGGGAATCACCACGTCTTTTCAGGCCCAGTTGCAGTCGTTTATGACTGTAGGGAGGATATCTTCGGTGATCGAGCAAATATAATTCAATACCTTTTCACCCTGGCCCGGAAAGGGTGAAGATTTCTCAACCTTGAAGCCGGCGGTCACCGAGCACCCGCCAGAAATAAACGCGTCAATATAAGGTTCCGCCGCTGGTTCCCCGCTGGCCGGCCGGGAAGAAGAACCAGTTTCTTTTTGAGGGACTGTCTTAGAAGTCTTCGCCATTTTTCTTTTGGATGAAGATGAAGAAGAAGGAGTTAAAAGGGTACGCTAAATGGTTTAGACAAACGAGAATTCTTACAGAGCTCTCAAGAAATCTGGGTACAAGTACTAGAAAATAAAAAGATTTTTTAAGAAAAAAAGTAAAAGAAGATTGGATGTAAAGTTTGAATGAATGAAGGAGGGAGTATTTATAATTTTCAAACGACGGTTCAAAACCAGGAGTGCTCGACCAGCAACTGATGAACATTTAATGCCGTTAAGACATGACTAACGAGACGTTTCGCTCATTTTGTCGTTTCTAACGCGGAGTATAGGTGAGAATCGGGAATTCATATCATTTCTCATCATTTACTCTAAAAAAAAATGAGGGAACTATCTGTATACGGTCGAAATCGGGCTCGTCTAGTGGATGACAGCCAGGATCGAAACGTGAACGATTGAAGATTGACCTCGGGTTCCATCGAACTAGGACACGAGGTCGGAATGCCCATCTTCAAGGGCATCGAGTCCGTGACCTCGGGATCGTCCCTGGCACCGAATGAGCTCGAGGAAATATTGTCAGACCGGATAACAGAAGGCCGAAATATCCGTAACCGGTCGGGTATTCACGGTTGGAATCTCGGGACGTATCAGTGAGAAATCGGCTAATTAGCGAATCATGGGATTTTTTTACCTTTTATAGAATTGTACCTAAAGTAGGACTCCCCTACTGTATAAAGGGGGTCTGGTTATTTGTAAATCACATGGTAAGAATCATTCAGAAGTAGATACTGTTATTTCTCTTTAAGTTCTTATTCAACTGTGATCGAAGTGCATCCTGTTCAAGGGGGACCCTCCTCCCAAGACTGTTACTGTCTAATTCGTGTGGTTTGCATTTATTTTATCATACTTTATTCTAATTGCAATTTAATTTATCGCCTTTTATCAATTAAATCCATGTATCCTTAAAACCACTTACAAATTCAATTGTTATCCGATTTTAAGGGTAAACAAGATTATAGCTCAAATGTTGGATATTTTATTTTGTCGACTAACATTATTTAAGGTAAAAATACAATAATAATTGTTTTCTTTGTTTTAGGCAAGACATAACTTCTAGCTTGGTATACCTTGTCTTAACGGATTAACCGATCGATAACCAGTCAATAATCACTTTGCGATACTAAATTAATTGATCAGTTGGCTAGCGAATTAATATATTTAAAAATCGATAAACTGAATCGTTAAACATAAATATCCGTGTTATGCTAGATAAGCAGCCCTACAGTCACACCTGCTATTCTCATTTAATTTGTTACAAAGAAGACATAACCGACTTTGAATAGAGATCCTTGAGATTCTTTAAAAAGTGTATATCAACCAAAAGTTAATATGTATTGTGTATCTTTTAACTACTCAAGGAACCATTTAACGGTTGCGGAATTACAATTCCAACTGCTGTGTTAAAAGGTCAATCATAACTAATGATGTTTAAGCGTTGAGGGATTACAGTTCAAATCGTGAATAATGAGATTTAGATAAGTGCTAAATAGTTGAATTTGTTGTATTTATAATAGTGAAATTGAATGTGGAACTCATAGCCAGGAAATGTGGTCGGGTTTGTAGGAGCGAGCGGTGACTGCTCCGGACCTCGTTTTATACCCTCTTGCTTTTATCATTTGTTGATTTGTTGTTAAGTAGTAGTAATAGAGTATTTTAGTACTATTTATTTTGTGGGGTGTGGAGTTGCTTATTCTTCTGGTCCATCTTATTTTTTGGGGTGAAGGGGGTGGGTGGTGGGTGAGTTTATTCTTCTGGTCCGTGTCTATTTTCAATTCAAAGTCCATCTCCGCTTTTTCAATTTCATTTCATTTCTCTGTCCGGACAATAAATCCAGTTCTTTTTTCTTTTCCTACAATTTTCTCTCTCCTCTGCGCTCTCTCTCTCTCTATCTCTCTCTCCATTTCTCCCACAGAAGCTGGGGAGCGAAGGCTGGGAATCTCCGCCTGTCGCTCGCCGGAAATTTCATAATTCCGATCGGAGCAGTTGGGATAATGAATGTTTAGCTGTGGATAAAAGGGAGAACAAAATTGTATTAAATATAATTTTGCAGAGGAGAGAGGATTTACAGGTGGTTAACGTGCAATGTAGGAAAAAAGAACAGGAGAGAGAAACAAACAGAGAGAGAAAGGCATCGAAGCTTTGGAGGTTTCTGCACGGCACAGATACCTAGATCTCTTCTTCAATTTCCCCCTTCCTCCCCTTGCCTTGTGCCGTAATTTATTCCTATTTTCATCTATTCTCTCTTCTTCGAAATCCTTGTAGCCCTCTTTCCTATAAATATCTCTTTCCTCTTCTTTCTCTCTCTCTCATGATTTTGCTCTCTGATTCTGCGTCCCCAGGTGCGTGTTTTTTCCTTTTTTTGCTCAATTATGGCTCCAATTTCTGTTTTTATCCTTTGATCTACTCCCTCACCTTCTAATATGGCTTCTTTTAATGTTCTTCCACCTGTTGTACTGTTCGATCGGCCTTGATTTTTTCTGTTTGCTTTTGAGTTTGGGCTTAAGATTAACTATCCTTCTTCTTGATCTGCTTAACTTGATTTATTCTTTTCTTTGTTTCTTTTTAATACCTTTCTTGTCATGCTCAGCATTTCATGTCTTAGTATGGAAAATAAATACAAATTACGCCGCTTTAAACTTCCGAAACAAAAGCCTTATTCTCCGCGAATGATTTAAAACCTTGTCTTTTTTTCTTTCAAAGTCTAATTCAGCTTGAGTTGTTAAATGCTTCTCGCTGAAAATTCATTTAACCACGAATGATCCAGTTCCATCCCCTCAATTTGGAAACCTAATAATTAAGCTGAAGCTACTTACTGTTCCATAATTACATTTTTTTTAATATTCAACTGAAACTTGGATAATAACATAATTGAAGTATGTGTACATGTCATATCTGGAGGTGTGAGAAGTTGCTTACTTGGCTTTCCCATAATGTACCTAGATGTTGCCATTTTGTGCTCAATTCAGTATAAAGATTGAATCTTTTGTGATTTCTCATTGCAAAAATACTTTAGTTTCTCATTGCAGAAATACTTTAAAAGAGGATCTTGTTCAAGCTTTATACAAGGCGGAGATACAATCTTTGATTAGATAGTTCCTTCTGAGTCCAAATTGTGTCATGCCATCTCAAATGAGGGAGCCACAGGGTTTATCGCCGTCATCATACTTCTCCGAAGATTTATGTTTTCATGATGAGGTTTAAATTGTTCATACATCACACTTATATTTCTTTCATGATCTGTTTATCTACTTCGAATGTTACAAAAGTCTCTAGCACGACCTTACCCCTCTCTTGGATTAGGCATCAAATAGATAAAGGAGGGAAGGAATACTATTTTGCTCGTTCTTTTCCTCGTAACTGATACCTTCCTCTTCTGAATCTTGCAGAGGCAAGTCGGATTTTGGAAGACAAACAGCCTGCAGAATTACCATGGTTAGTAGTAATCCAAATAGCCCTTTGTATGTTCCTTTTATATCAAGAGTTTGCTAGTGTTAGCGTTGTTTTATAAAAAACGCAATTGATGAGTCTGCCTGCATTATGTTCAATGTGACTAGCACAAGTGGGGTCTGGGGAGGGTGGGGTTTCAACATATCTGACCCTTCACCTTGTGTTGAGGTGGAGAGGCTGTTTCCGAACTGATTGTCATGGGTCAATTAGTTTAAAGAATTTCCATTTTCCTTTCTTTTCCTCTTTTCCTGATTCTCAGGGTTACAGAGCAGCAACTGTAAATTGGTCTCATTTTTTGCTGCTGCAAATCTCTTCTTTTTAAACAGATCAGAAAAAAAAGATATGTTTAAATCATCTTCAAATGTCTCAAATTGGTATCTCTATTGATTTTTGAAAACTTATTCTGTTGAAAGGTGATGCCAAAAATGGTAATCAGGCTGTGTAAATCTTCCCAAATTGTTCTTTTGAATCTTGCTCTAAATTAACGTGCTTTAGCCTTTCGGATCTCCAAAATATGTGTATCCTTTCAGAATACAAACAAATGCATGTCTCCCCCTCCCTACTGTGGAAAAAAAAAAGAAAAAGAAAAAAGAAGTTCCTGTTACCAATGCGTGCAGTGACAAAGCTTATGCTGTTATTTCTTTCATATTTGTGCATGGATCCATCCATGTGTGTTCTTTATAAAAGATACCAGAACTAGGGTGGGTAATATACTTTTCATTTCCAAGTGGAAAAGGTTTGTGATCCATATGGAGAGTTTTGATAACCTCTCTTTTCAATTATGCTTACGCATCTTCATGCAGGTATTAAAGGTGATGATGCTTTACAAAGAGCTGCTGTCCGTTCATCACCCCTTGAAAATCATATTTCATTGGGCTCTCCGATGGCAAAGAAATTTGAACATCATGGTTCTTATCTAAAACAAGACAAAAAGGTTAACAGCATCATAGAAAAACAAGCTTTTGGAGTGGAAAGAGCATCTCACTCTTTACCTAGAGCTCTTGACCATAACCTGGGTGTAAGATCTATTCTCAGCGCTGACCTACCATCATTTCCAGCTGAAGGTGACAGAATTAGCGTAATGGGTGGTCAATATGAGAATGGTCTCTTCTCAAGCTCATTATCAGAATTATTCAGTAGAAAATGTATGTCTTACTTTTTTTTTTTGTCCTATTACTGCCTTGACATATTACATCGTTTCCAAGTGTTGCCACTATTTTGGCAAATTTTTGCCCCATTGATGCTTTAGTGGCTGTCAAAAACAGTACTTCACTGCTTCTCCTTTGATGCTGTTGTAGGTGGATAACTTATTATCCAATCCGTCTCTCATCTATTTTTTTTAGTTTTATTTTCTTCGGCTTCTCTGTCAAAGGTAGAGGAGTTGATGTTGGGATTTTGTCATGCAGTGCGATTGCCGACCAATAATTCTCCACATGGTCATTCTGTTGGTGCAGCTGACTCACACTATGAAGAAGAACCTTTTGAGTCCCTTAAAGAACTTGAGGCCCACACTATTGGAAATCTTCTCCCTGATGATGATGACTTGCTTGCTGGAGTAACTGATGGGCTTGACTATGTTGGCCAACCCAATGGTGGCGATGACATTGAAGATCTTGATCTTTTCAGTAGTGTTGGAGGGATGGATCTAGGAGAAGATGGTTCCTCTCCAGGACAACGAAATTCTGAATTTGCTGGAAATTATACTCGGCAGGGTGGCTCTAGTGCTGCAATTGGTGGCAAGCACCCTTCCGGGGAAAATCCATCTAGAACACTATTTGTAAGAAATATAAACAGCAGTGTTGAAGATTCTGAATTACAAACTCTTTTTGAGGTGAGAGGTCTATCATTGGGTCTACATCTTCCAGAAACTTTTCTCTACCCTCTTAAAAAAGAGAAAATTAAAAGCAAAACAGGAGTTGTATTTTTTTGATTGGTGATGATTGTTGTGTTTGATTCTTATGAACAGCAATATGGAGATATTCACATGCTATATACAGCATGCAAGCATCGCGGTTTTGTTATGATCTCGTATTATGATATTCGAGCATCACAGCATGCCATGAAAGCTCTTCAGAACAAACCGCTGAGACAAAGGAAGCTTGACATACATTTCTCTATTCCCAAGGTATATGCTTCATCTTTCTCGGTCCTTCCCATTTGTATATCTAACTGTTTGCCTGTTTCAGAGATTACTGGCCCTACAATTGTTTTTGACATTTGTTTATCTCCTGTCTGCGAGAAATATACCAAAAAGATCATCCATTGGCAGTATTTCCTGAGCTAGATTTGTTTTCTGCATCTCATGTTTCTTAGTCAACAAGCAACAATTATCAATCCTCCTTTTCTGATCATTTTGATAGGGCAATCCATCAGAAAAAGATGTCAACCAAGGCACTCTCCTGGTTTTCGACCTTGATTCCTCTGTTTCAAATGATGAACTCCGTCAAATATTTGGTGTATATGGCGAGATTAAGGAGGTAAGCTAGACTACTAGCTCTTTGCATTCAATTGTTTTGTCAGGGAATTGCTGATTTTTGTCTTCTTTTTTTGCCCCTTATCTTGTAAAAGATCCGTGAGTCTCCGCATAGAAGCCATCACAAATTTATAGAGTTTTATGATATTAGAGCTGCAGAAGCTGCTCTTCGTGCATTAAACAGGAGTGACATTGCAGGGAAGCGGATAAAAGTTGAAGCAAGCCATCCTGGTGGTACTAGACGGTGCGAATCTTTAACATTTCGCTTTCCTTAGCTTTTCTTGTTCCCCTTTCTTCCAAAAACGCTGGGGGGTGAGGGTGGCGAAAGAGAGACAGAGAGCAGGACAGTGCTCTTGTGGAACGCTGTTTGCTATATTATATTTTATAGCTGAAGTAGACCAATTATCCATATTCTATAGGCATCACAAATTTGAACTCTTTGCTAATTTTGGACTGTTATTTCTCTTTTAACTGATTCACACTGTTATCTGAGCCTTTGTTTGAATACAGCAGGTTGTTGCCACAGTTTTCTTCTGAGCTGGAGCAAGATGAACCTGCTCTGTATTTGCACCAGAATAGTCCTAGCATCTTAGCAACTGGATTTTCTGGTATTATTACTCTTCATTCTTTGCATTATTGTTCTTGCAGAAAAATTATATGTTCACTTTACTTGGTTAAAAATTTCCAGGAGCACTTCCACACGGAGGACATGCGTCGAGTATGGAAAATGGATCAATTCTGGGAAGACAATCAGCCAGTGGTTCTGCCATTAATTCCTATCTGGATAATGCATTTGACTGTGGATTATCATTCAGTGTTCCTAACAGCTTGTTGAGATTGGAATCTAAGGGCAACCAAGCCAATGTTGGTGAAACTGGCCACCTGCAGAGCCGAATCAATTTTGAGTTTAGCAGCACATCAGGTCTCCATCCTCATTCACTTCCAGAGTATCATGATGGTTTATCTAATGGAGTTTCCTCCATTTCTCCGGGCAGCATTTCTGCAACTATGAATATTAGGCCAGTAGAATCAGAAAACCGAAAGTTTTCCAGAGTTGGCTCTAACGGGCATTCGGTTGAACGAAATGAAGGTAAGAAGTTCGGTATCACAGGTCTTCTTTCTCTGCAAGGATGAATATTGTACTGACCGTGATAGTTAGGTTGTAATCCTGAAAAAGATTGAAGCGATTTGTCCATCCTATCCAGTTCTCTGATAAGTTCCTTTTTCATTTTTATGTGGATCTCTAATATCTAAATGGAACTGAGAGTGCAACTGTACCTGTAAGGTTATAACTCCCATTACCCCTCCCCCAACCTTATAGAACAGGGGCCAATAAAATAGAAACAACTTTCATCCAAATTTTCTGATATTCTGTGTGCTATTTCTGTTCATTTCAGGTTTTACTCCAAATGGAAATGTAAATTGTCCTTCTCCCGGGCACCAGTACATCTGGAGTAAATCACATCAACCTCAGCCTCAAGGCATGATGTGGCCAAACTCACCAACATTTGTAGGTGGAGTCTGTGCTACTCGCCCTCAACAACTGCATTCTGTTTCAAGGGCTCCCGCCCATATGTTGAGTGCGCTTGTACCAATAAACAACCATCATGTGGGTTCAGCACCCTCTGTTAATCCCTCCCTCTCTCTCTGGGATAGAAGGCATGCCTATGCAGGAGAATCTCCTGATGCATCTGGTTTTCACCCAGGTTCTCTGGGCAGTATGAGGATTTCTGGAAATTCACCACATCATTTGGAGTTTATTCCTCATAACGTTTTCCCTCGCACTGGTGGTAGCTGTATAGACTTGTCAATGTCTTCCAGTAATGTTGGATTGCATTCCCATCATCAGAGGAGTTTGATGTTTCCTGGTAGAGGTCAAATAATTCCTATGATTAATTCATTTGATTCTCCAAATGAAAGGATGAGGAGTCGTCGGAATGAAGGCAGTTCGAATCAGACTGACAACAAGAAGCAGTTTGAACTGGATGTTGATCGGATTGCACGAGGGGAAGATAAAAGGACGACTCTAATGATAAAGAACATTCCTAACAAGTACAACACTGTCTTATTATTACTTGATATTTAAGTTTATACCTGAATTCCTTCTATTCGCTAATATGGAAACATGCTGCTTAAGATGTTGAGGTATTACTAATCCATTAGTTTCTTCACTAGTTTGAGATGATGTTTATTGAGTTAACTCTTGAAAACTAACTTGACCGGATATATACATGATAATAAAAGCTGTTTGATGTTGAGGGATTACTTATCTTGCTTAAAGCCTTGAAATATTTCTGAAATTTTCTCAAATATCTCCTAGTTGTAACTTATCAAAAAGATTTTCTTGTTGCAATTTGTAGACCATTGATATTAATACCAATGCATCTGGTCACCATACCATATTTATTAGTATATTTTTGTTGCAAATTTTCGTTGCATGTATACCTGCATGGGATGAATAAAAAGAACATTAGGGCTTCAAATTATGATGAGTGTTATCTTTTGAGTATAAAGATTGTCTATCTGTTCTCATAGCAAGAAACTTCTTCAGCTATTGGAATTTTTTTTTGTATTTTTGTGTTCTCAAAATTTGCGATGGTGTTCCATCAGCCATATTCTAACTTCTCCTGGTGGGTTTTTAGGTACACTTCAAAAATGCTTTTGGCTGCAATTGATGAACGTCACAGAGGAATGTATGATTTCATCTATCTACCAATTGATTTCAAGGCAAGTGCTTTTCCCATGCTGTAAGCTTTCTTGTGTTCTGGACCTTGTTTCTATTCTGTATAACTTCGGTTTGTTTTGTTGCAGAACAAGTGCAATGTAGGTTACGCTTTTATCAACATGACTGATCCTTCCCTTATTGTTCCATTTTATCATGTATGTGGTTCTTGTACCCTGAGCAAATTAGTTCAATTCAATTAAAGGGTTACTTCCAATTGTTGTTGCGTCTTTTACGGTAAAACATGAGTATTTATTTGGCAGGCATTCAATGGAAAGAAATGGGAGAAGTTCAATAGTGAGAAGGTGGCATCACTTGCATATGCTCGTATCCAGGGAAAAGCTGCACTCATTGCTCACTTCCAGAATTCTAGCCTCATGAATGAAGATAAGCGGTGCCGCCCAATCCTCTTCCACACTGATGGCCCTAATGCTGGTGATCAGGTATGAGCACAACTCTATCAATAGCGGCCATTGCTTTTATAGTTTCATTTGTTTCTGGTGACTTGCCTCATGATTAAGGGTGTGTTTGGTATGATAGGAATGTTATTTTCTGTCACTATCAAACACATTTTAACTTTGGCAACTATTTTAATGGGCTATTAAGGAAAAATATAAGTGAGTGAAGTCATGTTATCTCTTCTGATAAAAAAAATATTTACTTAAGAAAACATTTCTGCTATTTGGCTGTGAGAAAATAACTCATTTTCCGGAAAGCATTTTCCGCCATACCAAACGCACCCTAAGTCACAAGGTAGGGGTAAGGTCTGCGTACACACTAGCCTCCCCAGACCCCACGGTGTGGAATAATACTGGGTACGTTGTTCAAACGCACCCTAAGCTTTTGCCAATCTGCGGTTGGAGCATCAGTTTGATATTGCCTTAGTGCTTGAGGAAAATTAAAAGGTGCTTGAGGTCTCACCTTTCTGGTTTTGCAGGTGCCCTTTCCCATGGGTGTAAACATCAGGCCAAGAACCAGCAAAAATCGGGCTGGCACCAGTGAAGAAAGTTACCAAGAAAGTCAGACAAGTTTGTCAATCAGCAAGGATTTCGTAAATGAAGAGTCATCTTCAGGTTCTGTCAAGGAATCAAATTGAGCAAGCTACTGCAATTTTGTTGGTACTAACCTATAGGATTTTGAGATTGGAAACGGATCCACCCATTTTTTATTAATGTACATTAGGGTAAAGGCAGAAAAAGAAGAGCAAACTTCTATTTTTCTGAATTTTGGATGGACTCCTAAATACTCATGAAAATTGTGCATTACCCATTTGCCTAAGGGTAATATTATTGTAATACTGAGGCATTCGGGAAGGAGTAATCAGCGGAACTTCAAAATTTTGGAAGATTGGGAGGCCTACTAATTTATGATAAATACACCTGAGTTTCAATGGACGACAAAACATTAACGGCACATCAACAGAGGGTTCTATTGTCTCTCTTCTGGCATTTCACTATTGTTTCCCCTGTTTCTTGGAAGCATTCCAAGAAGTCAGCATTATTAAGAAATTTTTCTTTATGAAGAAAGAATTGATATGTTGTGCCGTTGTTGCCATGCAGTTACCTTTTTCTTTTCTTTTATTCTAAAATAGTTTGCTTGGTGGATGTGGGTTACTTTCTTTTTGTTTGGATCCGTAATTCCGCTGTTGCCTAAGGCGCATACAAGTTGGGTCGGCGATAGATATGAATGATGGTTCCTTTCATTTAACTCAACTTCTATTATCATAATTATCAAAATTAAATAAAAGTGCAAGTAAGAATATATATGTGATGTCATGGGCGGCTTTCCAACCGTGCCCCATGACCCCTTGGACGCGCCCCGTGGCGTCCCAGCAAGCCTCTCAACGCTTAGCGCCACGGACGGCCTCGTGGTCTTGGGCCGCGCCAAGTGACAAGCGCGCATGTGCCTCTGTCGCCCCCACCAATTTCCCTCGCGAGCGCCCAGCCACAAGCAGCTGACAACGGACCTGTTTCTACTCCTGTAGAAAACTAAGTCCTTTTTCCTATATTATTAGAGTAGTTTTTATTCCATGTACTTTCCTTATGTTTCTCTAGCATATTTTTG